>JAOBRB020009922.1:0-16364 GCA_027575285.2 Zoanthus pulchellus | reverse complement strand
GCCCAACTCAAAGTGGACCAGACAACCAAGAACCAGTCTTGGATATACTACCAACCCAAAAAGTTAACCCAGAAATTCGCCATGCACCCAAGCAAGAAAGAGTACCACTGCGGCGTTCTGGACGTGTTTGCCGTCCAGTGGATAGGCTTAATCTCTAAACAAGGGGGTGAATGAACTGTAAACTGTTATTTGACTATTGTATTAGTATTTGCTACTTGAGTATTGTATTCGTATTTGTTTATCGGGTTACCTGTGTACAATAGTGGGCTCAGGTCAGCGGCCAGTATATATAGTGTTGAGTGGCGCCATTTTGTCATTAGAAGTAGTGTGAGTTTTAGCTGAATAAAGCCTTAGATGCGGCCTCTTCTCGTTCAACCTCAACAAGGTTGAACTGCCCATTATAAGAACACCTTTTATACATGATCTCAGACAACCAGACAGCCAGATTTCAGTAAACAGAATTTAATATTTGGTTTCAGAAGGTTGCATGATACTGCACAGAAAGTACACATTTGGTTAACAACACCAAATAAGTTCAAAGGAACAATGCCATCCCAGATTCAAAAGTTCTAAATTTCATTTACTACTCGTTCAACATGAATTTACAAAGATGCAATGCTTTGCATTCTTACAACATCTTCTACACTCATCTGACCTTGCAAACCAGGAAATGGTGGCAAGTTAACCCCAGTGCCAGGGGATAATAAGTCATGGTGGAGTCTTTGTTAGCCATAACTGAATCTCCATTGTTAAATTGTAAATCGAAAAAGCCACTTCGCATGATAATATATCTGTCAGAAATAAGTCCAGTGTACAGCTGGCTGACTAATGAAATCGCTCCACCATTCGTAATGCCTATTAGGCAATTATGAGTGGTATGGCTTTTGTATGAGCTAAATAGCTCACCGTTTAGTAGTAGACTAATGAACACTTGGCACTTGATCTCTGTGCAATCAAGAATAACCCTGGTTGAAGGAGATTTTTCTTTAATTGTTCTGGCATATATTTGTCAACCAGATCTCTTGAGGGCCACATGGATAAATAAAGTAAAGAAAGTTTAACCAAATGTATAATGATTCTACTTATAGTAGCTTGGGATACACCACACATATCAGCAAGATGTTCTTCAGTAAATCCTTGTCGTAATCTGCATAATGTTATAAAAAGCTCCTCTTTTGTGTTTAATGATCTTGTCTCGCCCTGTTTAGTAGCATCTTCCACTCAAATACTGGTGGAATCTCTCCACCACAAAGGATGCGTTTGTCACTTCGAGACACTTTAAAGTCCACTGGCTTAAAATGTCTTAAACATACACAAATATTTTCAGTTATTTTGAAAGCTCTCTCAACATTTCTTCGAAGTTCGAATTGCGGAAATATACGCTTTAAACAATTTTTTATCTTTGGGGAAAATGAAATATGAAAGTTTTTCTTCTTCGACATAGCACTTTTTCGTGCAAAAAGGCATAAAGCAGCAGTTTTCAGCATTGCAATCGAAGTAAAACCTAAATACAATGACAAGCGTTGTTTTGCAGTTCGTAGACGTAGTAATATGGAAAACTGATGCCTGCTTTACGACGTCGACTGCCACCAACACTTCTTTGTTCAAAATAATTGTTTTAATAACCTAGCAGGACATTGTAACACTTTGATCTTCACAGTAAAATCTCAGTTGTAAGCTGGAGATACTTTTTTTTCGCAATTTTTTTTGCTCATACAGATAAACGCAAAATATTTAATGAACATGCCCAAACTCCATACTATTTTCTCATAAACACTTTGCGCCTGGGCCTCTTTGCCTCGTTTTTGTGTAAGTAGCGCCATTTTGGAATAAGGTGTATAATGTTGCATTTCTAAATTTGAGCATGCCTTCGTTTTTTTACTTTGTCATTTATGTTACCTTGTTTTGTAAATAGGTATTAAAATTAGTTTATCGAGTTAACACATGCTTCTCATTGTATGGGTACACAATCTCTTAATCCATTAATCTATTTTTTTTTTACTTACTAGCACCATTTCCAGGATATTCAAGGGAATCACAGACTTTTCATCAAAAGGATCCGACATCTCCAGGACCATTGTTACGGAAAATGAAAGATCTGCTTCGACACAATGTAACTGGAAAAGTCTACCCCACATCAAGAAATGTTCATTTAAACGCAACATCAAACGTTTTTAGACAGAAATTCAGAAAGGAAATGATATACTTGTTCTCTTATCTACCTCGAGAGCGGCAATGCAACATACTAAGGAAAATTTCAAGAAAAGTGTCCTGTAATATTTCTGTTGCCGCTAACATTGTATCTAATACCACTGATATTTGGAATGGTGTGAGTTGTCGCGAGAGTCCTGGATTCGATATGTGCAAAGTTGACAACCAAATAAAATTGAAAATACACAAATTCTTTATTGGTCAACTTGGAAAGGTTTTTTTGTTACTGCCTTTGCCGTTTAAATGTCTTATTTTACATAGCAGTTCTTTACATTCCAACTATGAACGTTTACAAGAGAAGTATGTGGGGAATTCAACATTTACATTAAGACTAGCAGAGCACGAGATAGAAAAAATGTTTAAAAGTGTTAAGTTGGGCTCAAAATGTTCTCAAATACCTGTCAACAAGGGTATTTCAACCGTACGCGCAGCACTTGTAAATTTAACTGTTCAGTTACTCAACAAAACCAAAGCGCAGTGGACAAAGAAGTTTAAGAAAGTGTCAGCTCAAATCTTTTTTGAATATATGGAACAAAAAGTTAACTCACAATCAGCGAGCTCAAACAGGCGAGTGCCAATATTTCCAGTCGAAAAACGAAGAGGCTCACTTACTCAGTTTAAGAAAGGAAACATAAGAACCACAATAAAAAAGGTTTCAAAAGAGACAAATTCCACGTTTACACTTCTTTTTGGCATTAAAGTGAGATCCTCAAGCGGAGAATATAAGGACTGGTCAAATGGTAAAGATATTGCTCGTTCATTTAGAAGTCTTAAAAAGCAGAAAAAGTTAAATAAACGCATAAAAGCTCGGATTCTAAAAATACGAAATCTCAAAAGGAAACCATCAAAGGTCGAAGAATCGCTAAATGTAAAACTTTTGCTAAAAGAGATTGAAGACGCAAAGATGTTATTTCCAGAATATCTGATACATTACTACAAAAGTATCGAGAAACGCAATCAATGCTATGTCATGTACATTTTAGCCCAAGCTCTAAACAAGACTTTGAATACCGTTGAGCAGCTATACGCAACACTCGAACGGGTTGACAGCTTTTGTTTGAGGGGAAGAACGGGAGTTACCATATCAGAAATAATACCAATGATATTACATGTAAAAACAAACCCACCTCCTAAAACACAACCACGGCTTCCATTTCTACCAGTGTCATTGTCGCCCATTCCTCCACAACGAGGCAATGAAGGCGAAAGGACTGGAACTGTGAAAACCGAGAAACCAACCAATCCGAAGAATATCTTTGAGCAAGAACGCTCAAAGATCTCAACAACCAAAAAAGAAATTACAGCATTAGAAATTGCACTCTTTGCAATGCTTGCTTTCCTGTGTGTTGCAATTGTGGCATTTACGATCAACTGTGTCGTGTTTGCGATAAGAACCAAATCGTACGCTAATAACATGGCTGATGGTACCACTCCAATAAATAACACGGCCTTCGCACGGGTTTCCCGAGTTTCTAGAGACAACAAGAACAGTAAAAAACCAGGAAATTCGGCGTCACCTTGGAAAGTACAGGAGCAAAAAAAATCTTCAAATAATACTTTGAGTTGTTGTTGGAGACATCCCAAAGATTCAACTTCTCAAAATCAACAACAGACATCAAATACCGTCCTACAAGACGCAGATAGTATTAGACAGTTACAAGTAACTCCACAACGGGTTATTCATTGTAAACAGGAACAAAATTCATCGATACAGACGGTACCTAGTTCAAATTTAGTAATAGCTAAACTAGAACAGCAGCAAATAAACCATGAAATTGAGAATTCGAGTAACCCTCAAACAAGTTGCACTGCTGTATAAAGACCAATTCTCCTTTATACTTTGTAATATATAGAGAAAATAACAAATATCTATTCATAGTTTTTCAAATTACCTTTAAAAAAATTGAGCTTGTACTTCAAGCGTTAAATAATGTTCGATCCGGGTTGTCACCGAAGAGATATATACAGGGGAACGGAAGTGTTACATGTAGTTACGCAAACTCAAAATGTATTTTAAACCAAGCCTGTTACGCCCTGATTATGTGGAACGGTTGAGCAGCCTGAAACTCTACCTTCAGTCCGGTATTACATGATACGACCCACCCGAAACGGTTACAGAGTTTCGTATTTATGTACAATGTGGCGGAATTGTGAAGCCTTTGATCTATACAACAGTAATTGAGAATGAAATCCCGAAACAAATTAATACTTTCGCCTACAGCTCGTATATTAGACGTTGCTACAAAAATAAGGGGACAAGTAACTTAAATATTCTAGCAATTGTCAGTCTGTCCCAGCCCATTTGTGTCTTCCCGGTTAGCGGGGTTCCCGGCTGCTGTTACAGCAAGATCTTGGTAAACCGGGCTGAGAAATTGATAGCCAAGTTTTTACAGATTTCATATGGATACGGCTGGGATCTCGTTATAAAGACTCAGCCCGCGTAACCGGGTCAGCTCTTTCCATTAAATCAGGCCTGACAGAATTCAACTACTTCCGTATAATACTCTCTCTCATCCTAAGTCTCTTTAGTCCCTTTTATGTTCATCATGAAAAACATCGAATAGAAAAAATAACCAAACCTTGAGCTAGCAGAAAATCAATTGATTTACCTATTTAATTTCTCTTCGGTGTCAACCCTGACCATGAGTAAATTATGCTTGGTCACTTCTATGTGCATTTACTGTTGTAAATATTGTTTGTTCGTAATATAACTTGAATATATACATAGAACTGCATCATGAACTTAATATTTCACACATTCATTCCCGTTAACTACACAAATTGCATTGAAAGTTCTGCATCTAACTCATCACTTAAGAAACGTGTCCATTCATTTATAATATATCACATTTATGAAATTTTATAAGATACACAACAAAGAACAAAATTAAACAGTTTCTATTTAAAGATTTATTCGGGCAAAATTTGTAAAACTATAGTGTGTATAAACATTTTGTAAGGAATTATAGTTTGTCGACAGGCCCGTAGCCAGGATACTTCGAGGGGGGGGGGGGAGGGTTCTGGGAGTGGGGTCCTGCGGCCCGCCTACGGGCCACGGTGGGGTTAAGGGGCGAAACCTCGAAGCCAGAGCACTTGCATAATTTAAAAGCATCTGGATGTTGTTTATAAACAGTATGTTCATCTATACTTTACTACTTCTTACACAATGTTTAAAATAAGACAGAAAACTTTATCTTTCCAAAAAAACGTAAATGTTTGAGTTTTGCTAAGGCGGTTCCCTGGCAAAAGGGGAGTTCGACGAAAAACGGGGGTTCGCCCGAACCACCAAAAACTCCCTGGCTACGGGCCTGGTCAATGGTTGGTTTCTACTTTTCCACTTATGTAAATGTGAGGCATTTTAGATTGATCCCACAATATATAGTCTAGCCTTGATTACCTGATATATGAAACGGCTAGCAGGCGGTTGAACGGGCTGAAATAAAACCTTCAGTGCGGTATCATGATATATGAGCCAGCCAGGCACGATTACAAAGTTACAGAGTATCACTTTTGTTTACAGTATGACGGTATTGCAAAAAGTTTACACCAATGGCTGTTTTTATACTGTGGGCAAGCATATTTAGCGCGTCTGATAATTCGTCTTGGTATAAATACGGGCACAAAAACGAATTATCTCCGATGTGTGTGAAAACGTATAATCTTAGATTCTTCGTCTTGACGGATAATCCGTCTGTGTGTATAAATACGGGCACAAGACAAATAATTCGTTGTCACGGCAATCTTTTGTACCCTGCTTTACATATATCCAGTGGTTTTACTCAGAAATTTAGAAGAAAAAAAAGAAAAGACAAGCCACAGCTGTGACTTGAGCAGCTTCGGTTTCATAGTTAAGCTCCTCCAGGAAACGCTTCTGACCACATCTTGTCATCTTCGTTTAATTTGTTTGCAGATGATATGAAGTCTCCTAATTTTTTCGCTTTCGAGAAAATGTTTTGCGATCTGTGCTAGTGTCACTAATTTCAAAAAAGACCGCCGCCAAGATTGCTAAGTTTGACTCGAACCCACGCCTTTTCGACTAACTTCGTCGTTTTGTGAGTTTATGCGTCTAGCATAAATACGGGACAAACTATCAGACGCACTTTCAGTACTGGTCGTAGTTTATACCGTATTTATATCGGAGACGTAGAATAGCAGACGGATAATTCGTCTGGACGGATTATCTATCCGTCGCAAGTAAAAAACAGCCAATGAATGGAGAAACAACTTGACTGCTATGACGACTTCACCACGGATATAACTGGTCTTTTTTTTAAAAATGGTAGAAGCAGATTATCATATTGTTTTGTTTACATTTCTGGTTGGCTCTTAGCTAAACAAGGAATATGTTTTTAATCCAAAATGTCACTTAATACTTTTCGAGTGAAGTTCAGAAGATAAAAATTTGAAATTGAAATTTGTGAAAGTGTTTACAAACTACTATATTTTAGATTGCTCAGAAGCTGTAGATGATAATGGTGTATGGGCCAAGTGTGTGATCATTGATAACAGCGAAAAGAACCATTTCGGTAGCATTTCCTCCATGGCCGCACATTCATGACATAACGATCAATTAAAAAGAATATTGACGTTAGCATAAATTATCTTACCCACACCAGCGGAATTATTAAAAAACCACTTTTATCCGTATTCATTATTACTGATCCCAGAAATAACTATCAGTCCGGGCCCGGCATCCCGGTTGTGCAATTATTTGACAGTCCGGTTTGCCGCAATCCCGGAAGGTTGTTACGAAGGTCTCGGCGAAATTGAAAATTTTCCATGTAATCACGAGAAACTTTGTGACAGATTTCATCCGGAAAGCCGGATTTCGTAAGAAAAACTCAGCTTAGCCTTGTCTCCCTATCTCGATTATTATAGGTCTCCATGAATTTTGTGTTTTAGAAATGCTTTTACACATAAAATTAACCTAAAATTGCTCGGATAAGTGTTCATACCTCATGTTGAGGAAGAAAAAGTGTTATAGCCGTTTTGTGTCGTCTTTTTATTCATTATTGCATGCACGTATTATGAAATGAAGTTCCACAAACTTAAGGCTGATTTCTACGCAGGCGAGTATTTTTCTCAAGTGTTCTCAAATGTCGGGAGTGTTATGGTCACAGTCTAATGCACAGCTTACAGTACACTCCTCGAGTAGCGAAATACAATAAAATATGTTTTTGCTGTTTAACGTTTGTAAAATAGAGCTGATATACGCGCGCTCTGATTGGCTGTGTATAGCATTGTTTTAACTCTCAATGAAACCGCAGTGTGGCTTTATTTGTTTTGACTCGTCTCTGCCGTTCGTGAACGCGCGCGTGGTTACAGAGCGTGCAGACTCGTATTTTATTTCTATGATAAAACAATAGAAACAATAAACCAATCAGAGAATGAGCAGAGTCCTATTTGTATTATAATTCGAAATAAATTGAGTCCAGCATTATTGCTTGTGGAAAAATATCAATTAATTTCGGAGGCTCATCGGAGCCTCTTTTAAACTAACATTAAGCCTTAAGGAACTGGTTGATTGAGTGTATAATTTTGTTCAATTTGATACAGTGTATGCGTTTTCTTGTTGAAAATTGTGTCTTTTCTGTGTCATTCTGTTTAATGACGAATCAAAAAATGATTTTATTTCAGTTTTACTTGAAAAATTGTTACTCCTAAGATTCAAATAGTATATATAGTTAATGCATAATCCATTTGCTTATAAATTACTGACTGAGAATTCTGAAAAAAAAATACGTCAAAGTTATTAACGAAGTATTGTACCTTGAGTGGCGACGGCATGGGGGTGCAGGAAGGGCGTTGTCCCTCCCCCTCCCCAAAATCATGTTGAAGGCCTTAGTTATTTACGAATATGATCCTTGTACCAAAATGTACAAATATCGTCAGGAATTAGCGTCTCGAAGCGATTAAAAATTCAAAATTTACCGGGGGAGTACGGAGTATGCTCCCGGAGCCCCGTAACTTTCGCGCGCCTGCGGCGCTCCCAGTCGGACGGTATCGATCCCCGAAATCTTGCCCCATTCCCCCTCCAATCAAAATTTGCTGCCGCCGACTCTGATTTTCTTCCGAGTACCGTCAATTTTCAGTTAACTTTTGAATGTAAAGTCCGTTTTTTTTAAAAAAAAACATTACTTTATCAAGTGAATAATTTAAGAATAAGTTCAACTTATATACTTTCGCAATGTGCACAGTTAAAACATAGAAACACTGTTTACTATTTATTCATTTTATCTATTATAAATTGTTAAAAGTGATACACGTACATTCATGTAATATAAAAGTCGCTTGCACGATCAGTTGCAACTGCTGAACAAGTAAGGTTGCGACACTACTGTATACATGAATGAACAACGTAATTTTCAAACCACTTACAGAAATAAAAAAAATTAAAAACTAATTAAGGTTGAATTTTACTGTTAATCATCTGTACGGTTATGAACCCTTTCAATCCTACTTTTATTGTTAAATTCTCCCAACTTGTTCCTATACTTTCTATTGAACAAGTTAGAGAGAATTTTACTGTTAATCATCTGTATGGTTATTAATTGTCTTCTTGTTCTTCTTTAGTAATCAAAATGACGTTGAATGCATGCACGCTTTTCTTTTGGAAGAATCAGGAAATTTCTCCGAGTCTGATGGCTGTCAGTTACAATTTTTTGGTGCCGTTTGATCCTCATGCAAATTGCTCTTAATTCTGTTCTAATTTCTAGCTGCTCAAATTAAAGAAAAAATATTATAGGATCAAGGTATTGCATAGCCTACGTCTCAAGCGTTTCCGTTGAGTTTTGGCGAGATGTTTGGCCGCGCAAAAGTAGAAAGTCTCTCCAAAAATCAAGGGAAACGCTTGCTACGCATACAGACTAGGCATAATATGAAACACCGTGAGACTTAGTGTATTTTATTTTGTGTTGCTTATTTAATTTATAAGTGCTAGTGAAGTTGCTACATAAAACATTTTCATAGATATTCGGAGACTCTACTTAAGATGTGTGGGGCTTTGTGACAATCATTTGTGGGAGGTATACTATTTTCTCTGTAAATTAGTGTAATGTACAGAACATCGAAAGAACCTGGTTCTGACTGAGATACAACATTTACTTTCTTGGTGCATCTATTTATGGCTCTATTAAATCTAGATCGACAAATTTTGATTGCTTTTTTGAAACCGCTCTCGTTTTTAGCTCAGAGAAATTTATCTAACGAGTAAAGGTTCTTTTTATGGGATATTCCAAAATCTATGGGACTCGATTATTTCAATATCTCTCGGATTACAATGTTTTCTAAAGTGTTTTTAATATTTTTTCGGGTTTGTTTTAGTCATTATCTGCACCCTTAAAATTATCCTATACTTCTAAAAAATTAAAACCTATACAATTTAAGCACCTTCCTAAGTAAACAAAATCACCCCTTCATAAAATTCTATAAATTGTATAAACGAATATCTACACAAGTTGTGATCAACAAAGTCAGATTCAAAGTGGCTTGGTGCAGTGAATGCAATGCATTGGTGGTCAAAAATCGTGAACATAACAATAATCAAATTTATTTAGCGCTTATCCTTAGAGTTCTAAACACTTTACAAATATGTACAACTTTCAACAGTTTTAAGGTCTTAGAAAGTTCGCTGAGCGGCTCACATGTATTGGTGCAAATTGGCAGCCGATAAGAAGTGCCCTCAGTTGAAGAGACAGACCACAACACCGGGATCATTATCCTGCTCTTTACGAGAAATGTGTGGGTCCTTATCCGAGAATATCCCGCCTTATTATCCAGAATGGCAGAAAGATTTGGCTGTAGGAAAACTTACTTTCATTCTCATTACGTACTACACATTGATTCCATATGTTAGGTTTTAATGTCTAGATCCCGAAACATTTATTTCAATTGGAAGTTATTATAGGACTACAACACATTTTTGTCCGAGTCTCAATAAGTGAAAAACGGAGGTGATAGCTTTTTTAAAATTTATGATCTCGTATGTGTAGTTCCGGTAACGCTTGATAACAACACTTAAGAAATAGCCCGTAAACTACGCACCAAATTGGCTATATAAAGACTCACACAATTTAACAGAATGAACAAAATCGAGATTTTTTTAGCAATGCCCTTCATTTGAAGACAAAATGACATTGCATAACTTAACTACTCTTATGACGTCATAACAGAGTGGGGAAATGGAAATGATACCCTTAACTCAAAACGTACACCACTTTTCAATGTAACATACCTAGCGTTAATGAGGAGTTTTTGTTCTAACAGAATCCGCTATCAAACCTTTGTTGTGAATTGGGTTGATCGGGACAATTTTTCCAAACCCCAGCTCCCTGACTATACATTACATGTAAACTAGCAGTAATCATAGATTAGTGAAGTGCGTTCGATAGTTTAAAGAGATTGAACTTAGTTCTGTATAAAAACAGTTAACACAAACAAGAAGTCAAATAATAAACTGTTGTGTAATTTCATGGGAAGCTTACATGTCGTATTGGTTGAAACGACCCACACCCAGACCCCCTCGGAGAAATCCAAGATGGCGTCAATAGGGATCAACCACAAAATCGATATTTTTCCGCCTGCGTAACGTTGAACGCAAAAATTTAATTTCACTGCCCTATACTCCGGACTTTGCGGACTTATAACAAAATCACAACAAAAATGAAAAAAAAACTTTCAAAACTCAAAGGTAACATCATAAATATTCTTGTTCTTCGGTCATTTTAGTTTTAAAAGAAAAAGAAAGCAAGCGGCGGTTACAAACATAATCAAGATAACTTTTGTTGTAAAACATTATATTATAAAACTTAAAACGTCAAGTTTTACAAAAAAAGTTGTCTATTGATTATGTTTGTAACCACCGTTTGCTTTTTCTTTCAAAACTCAAATTTATTACAATTCGCAACGGCAAAGCTCAGGAAATAAGAACATATCAGGAACGTTAAAAATTTTGCTAACTGCTCCAAGAAGCAACATTGCAAACGATGCCTAGACACACAATCACGCTATTGATTTGGAAAATGCGTCTTAAATAAATAAAAAGATTACAGAACAAAAAAAAATACTTGAATTGTGGCATACTGCATTAACAAAAGATGCAGACAACAATTCTCGGCCTTAACCAAGACAATATTTTATACTTTTTAATAATTAACCCTTATTAGCATTCCCATTGTGTTCTTACCTTTTATCCTTTTATCCTTTTTGTTTTATTGTACATAGTTTTTTTTAATATATATCCACTGTTTTTGCATATTTTATTTAGTTTGAGAAACGGTCGTAGCATGACAGCCTAAAGCTCAACTTTTAAATTTTTATCCAGAGATCGTTTTATAAGTTTTTACAATTATGCAAAGTTCTTCTCATTAAACATAAAGTTGTATTACATTGAAATAAAACCCCAGCTAAATATTTTTCTTTCACAACTAACAGACATAAAAGGTAGAATCATTACTCCTTTCAGGGCGAGTTCGACGCTAAGCGGCTTTCAGCTCGTGCCACTACAATTCACATTGTGGGTGCATTCCGTTGCACGCCTTCACACATAAATAATAACGTTTTAAACAAGGAGGGTTTTTCTTGTCCCAAATGCAGTGGTAAAAGTGGCAGTTGCATTGAAGGCAGCATCTTCTCGACAGCAAGTTAACAAATGCTGCGGTGTTATCCTTGTAACATATGGCGTTCAGGTCACAGGTGTACAAGGGGAAGAAATTACGATGTTTCTCAGGAATCTGAAAAAAAAAGTAAACAATATATCACGGTTGCGCTATTCAATAATAATAATAACAATATGCAGTATTTATATTGCGCTTATCCTATAAAGCTCTCAGCGCTTTACAAATATATACAGGTTTTTAACATTGAGGGTCTTAGAAAGTTCGCCGAGCGGTTTACAAGTTATCGCCATCCTGATAAGAAGTGCTCTCAGTTGAAGAGACAAACCACAACACCGAGATCACCACCCTGCTCTATACGAGAAGTGTGTGGGTTCTTTTAAGTCCCTCGACAGAGAGATCGAGAGACTGTGCCTACGGTTTAACGTCCTTATCCGAGAAGACGCGACAGTTTAACCATTTGCAGATGTTAGAGCAAAGGTAGCACTTTCTCCTCAATTATTTTAAGACCCTGAGTGGTGGTCCGGCCGGGAATCGAACCCGAGACCTCCCGCAAAACAAACTGGCGCCTTACCAACTGGGCTAACCAGGCGGAAATGATTTTCAAGGACTTTTCCATTACTTTTTTTACCAGAACCTTTTCTATGAATTAAATCTTGAATGCTTTTATACACATTTTCAATATGATTGGCTGTGAATATGATTGGCTATGAATATGATTGGCTGTCTGCAATTCGTGAGAATTTAAAGTTCAGTTCAACAACACACATACTAAATCCTTAATCTCGAAACACCAGTTCACTGGGGGCGGACCATCTGAATTATGACGGTGGGCTAATATATTCAATCCATGTATGCCGGCAAAAGACCATTTTACAGTTCCTGAAAGGTAACCAAGCTTTTACATGAAACTGAGGCTTAGGGTAACCTGACACAGTTAGAGAAGTGGAAATTCTTTCTTATAATTGTTTCCACTTCTCTAACTTTGTCAGATCACCCTAAGCCTCAGTTTCATGTAGAAGCCTTGTTATCTTTCAGGAACTGTAAAATGGTCTATTGTTGTTTCACGCAGGCGAACAAGCAAGATATTTGTCCGCACGCGTTCTGCGCGTTAATGTTTATTTATGCCTCGGTCTTTATAAACGCTCTCTTAGAAGGACTTTTCTCTTTTTATTGTACACCAGATGTTCATGGGTTAACTGAGAAAATGGTCTTCCTAAATATACTCACAACCTTTAAAAATGAAATGGTGCGTCTCTTGCTTTTGGCCTTGAGGAATATATCTTAAAAAATACAAACATGTAATAATCTTTTCAATGCATGGTCTACTGAAATAATCCAGTTACACGTGGCGAGTGTGACTGGCACAAACCAAGAGTAGCTGAAGCCAGTCTTGTCAAAAAACACAATGTATCAGCATAAGGATGAAAATCGGCCAAGTTGAAAGAACACATGCATGCATTGCTAAGAACATACCGAAGAGTATGGAGTGGCCGTGAGGGCCCGGTTTCACAAAACTTCGATTAAGTTAATCCTGGATAAAGTCCAAACTCTAACAGTAATTTCTACATAAGTTAATCTTTCTGATACCTACAAGATATTGTTCAGTTTTACCATAGTTAATGGAGGTTAACTATGGTTTTACCTATCAAAAAAAATTATTTTAATTCCAAAATTCCAACCCAAAACAAGCTATAAAATAGTACAACACTAAGTGCAATTAGATTAAAAAAATGAAAATTTTACGAGAACAATTTTCAGTATATCAGACATTGAAGCTTGCCATTCTCTTGGATGTTCACACATGCAGTGTGTTGACAGCAGCAAGTGACTACATTCTGTTTCTTAAACTAAAGCAAATTGTTCCAAGCCTAAAAAGCGCGTATTCCAAATAAGTATGAATATATTAAGAACATTTTTTTAAAAAAAAGCATTTAACCTCGGCCAAAAGATAAGATATTCTTAGAAAAAAAAGTTTATCAGAAAGCGATTAAATGAATTAAAACAAGAAGAGACATAATTTTTTGTTCTACTTACTGATATTTTGCAGTTCGTTGGTTCAAAACCGGTCTCGTTGTTTCCGTAATGAGACGACCAATGCTCTTCGTCGCCGGCATCTTGTTGATTCTCCTCGAGTGGCACTACGTTACTCATCGACAGTGAAGATAACAGGCAACCAATCGCAAGGGCCAGAAGTGACTTCATTGTCAGTTAACGCCTCAAAAACCAAATATACCAAAACATGAATCTTTTTTCGTAATTAAGACATTTTAGTTTCATTATATGTACATTTAAAAATTAGCATTGAGTTGTGCTCTTTTTTTAAAAGCTAAAATGATATCATTGTTTCTTTTGACTTTCATCCTTGGCTGAAAATATATAACAGCGTATTTATTACATAGATTTGAGTGTTTTACGGGAACATACTCCTCTCGTAGATTTCATGCAAATAAAACTACATCCGGGATACGAGGGGGATTTTAGCCATATCCTATGCATGCAGTGAAGATATCGTTGACGTCATTCCTTTGTTTTTCCCGTCTATTTCGTTTATCTTTTTTCTATTTTCAAAACACTCGTATCTATGTAATAAAAAGACAATTACACGTTTGCTTGAACATACGAGTTTCATCTTCTCGTCGAAAAAAATTTCACTCGTAGTCGCTGCGCCCACTGGAAAAATATTTTTACCCGATTCGAAGATCAACTTCATATGTTCGCGCCACCGTGTAATATTTATTTATTTATTTATACAATTTTATTGGGTTTAATTTCACGCTTACAAAACACAACACTGTCTGAACAACTATTGTCCTCTATGTATGTTCACACTCCTTTTTAGAAGAACCTTTTTTGTAAGAACATGAGGCTGAAAATCGCCAAAAATTTAAGAACATGTTAAGAACATGCTGAGGCTGAGACAAAGGTAAAGAACATTTATTTATGATGAAATAATTCATACAGTGTTATTGAAAAATTTGTTTGGGCTTCTTGACTAAAGTTTGCGGATAACAATTTTACATCACAGGTTTTTCATTTACAAAATTGCAGTTCCAGGTATAGTTTTTGAGACAAACTGGCAAGAAAGTCAGTACAAAGTACATGTACAAAGCAATGCAGAAACGTACCACATACGGACATGTATTATTTATATATTAATCTAAAATCAGTTAAGATGTTTTAAGAACATTTTAAAGAACATTTGAGGCTGATAGACCGAAAATATTTACAAACGTTCAGCATCAGTCCAAAAATTCGATGTTCTTATAAAAAAAGTGTATGTTTACATAGCATAACTGTATCGTCAATTCACAATACCTTATTTTAATTGTTTTTCCTTCTTTTTATTACTTCTTTCTCAGTCCCTGTTTCTTCTTTACCTTTCGCGTTTAAGTCCCAAGAAAAGAACTCGCTCAATTCACACTTCAATGAATTGACGTTAGCTATTAATAATTTGACATTTTCTTAAAGACAAACTCCATTGAACCGGCCGGTTTCAAATAATTATTAGTCAATTAAAAAAAACATTTAATGTATCTCTTATTTATCCGCTATAACTTTCGACCACACGGTAAGTTCGGCATATGTTTTCTATGGCCAGTCAAGTATAAAGAAGAGTTTTGTAAACACGATATATAATTGCTGTTCTACTATTGTTGTTAATACGAATAATTTTTCATAGCGCTCGACTAGAAGGAGCGAAATCTATAAAAATCTAAGACAAAAAACTTGGAATTTGATTCATTGTTTATTACTACGGGCCTGTTTCGTATGGTGCTGCAAGTTACCCGATAACTGAGTGTATGGCACCATACGAAACAGTACCGTAGTAACAAACAATGAATCAAATTTAAAGTTTTTTGTCTTAAACTTTTATAATTACTGTTCCATATTTTTTGTTCAAAAAGCCTGTTTCAATTCTTATATTGCCACAGGCTAAAATTAATCAAATTGCAAGATTTGAATTTAAAGTTTCATGTTAATGGGCATATTTATAACAGTTTATAGTTTTGGTATATATATATATAAATCACTTTTGGGTTTATTTACCCGCTATAGTATCCTGAGCACCTTTATAAACACATTATGAATGGTGTTTCAAACGTTTCTGAAATACCGACAGCTGCGACGCAAAACAGTCTCAAACTGTTCTAATTTCTGCGAGCGATTTAAAATAATTTGAAATCAAAACTAAAAATCAAGGCATTGAACTGGGCCGGCTATACGGTTTAGGGGTACAAGGTATTTCGCGGTATTTTATACTACAGTATACGGTAATGCTGAAAATCAGATATTAAGTGTTACGCTTTTCTTGAATTTGCGTTTAGACTAAAATATAGCATTTTTTCACCTCTTGGTATTGTACATGAATCTTTAAAATATGTGTTTTATTATCCAACTGCAAAAATAAATGTCCAAATAACACCATGAAAAAGTCTGGGGCGAGTACAAATATCCCGCCTTATTATATGGCTATGTCTCAAAAGGACTGGAAACAAACAAATTCAAGAATTTGATTGGCTAAAATCGATCTTGACC
>JAOBRB020009921.1:0-26346 GCA_027575285.2 Zoanthus pulchellus | reverse complement strand
GGATATTGTCATTTGGGTTTTCCCCGTCTTTTTGGCCGGTGGCCTTAGATCGCTCGGTGAGCATTTCTATGTCCTTATCGACATCTAAGTCATCTTGAGCATGAAGGCTTATATTATCATCAGAGATTTCTTCGTTTCTCTGAGTTGTGGGCCGGTGGCCGTCCTCGCAATCCGAGTCTGATTCACTAATCGTATGCCTTTTCCGCTTAGGCGCTCGAAAAGCTTGCAATTGGGCCGCTGAAAAATTCGCCAGCAAGTTTGTTAGCTGGCTCATGTTGTCGTTCATTAAGCCCAGAGTTCTTTCCAACCCTAGATTTCTAGGGGGTTCGTCACTAGGCAGAGCTTGAACCTGCGGTAGGTTTGTCAGCTCGTGCTCGGTTTCTTCGGTCATTATTTTCTGTCAAAGCAAAAAAGAATCGTAGTTCTGCAAGAAAAAATGATACACAATGAAGAAACAATGTAAACTTGCAATGTTGGTAATGTTCTGGGGTTAAGATGGCTCGGATTGAAGTGGTAAATTGATATTTTATGCCTGCACTCACCTGCACGTAAACACTGAATTCGGCAAAGACGCTAGCACTGATCGGTATTGCGCACGCGCATCTCATGGGACTTCGTAGTGACTTAGACTGATGACGTAATAGAATTCCCTTTTTAACTCATTTTCTGATATGTTACATGTCTATAAAAAAGTTAACTGTCAAAACTGCGCATGTTGTTCTAAATGAATTATAAAACGTAAAGCGATAATACCACGTCATATTTTTTCAAATTTACGCTGTTTGAATGAGGAAGTGAGTGAAAAAAAATATTCTGTAATTGTTTACAGACTCACTTTAACCAACTTAAACCGCCATCGCTAACATTATTGTGAAATTGCACATTGGTGCAATTGTAAAAGTTAAACTGAAGAGGAAAGCGATGCAGCCCTTGCTCTCCATGTGCTAAGTTTCCCATGTTGTCCGATGTATAAAAACTTTTAAGGCAGGCAGTAAGCTAATTTCCTCAATTGGAATTTGTTTTCTCGATAAAAATCTTCAATTTGTATTGTTTGAATTTGCTTTGCTTCGACTAATTCGGATGCTGAAATTGTCAAAATAGAATCTTCAAAGTTTTATCTTGAAATATTTTTATGCAATACTTAGTGGCATTCTTTGTGCTCCCTTGTGTCGCATTAATTTTTAATAGTTCAGTGACTTCCTTTTCATTCAACTCCAGCGCGAAGCAATTTTCGCCGGCCGCCATTGTTTCTTGAGGAAAAATTTTTAGCTCTCTTTTAATTTTAAGCTGACACGTACGCTTACAATATTTGTAGATTATGGTATACTGGCACATATACCATAATGACTAAACCTATAAAAAGTCTTGAATTGCATTGTTCAATGATCCAGTTTTTAATAACTGGTCGATAGGCTGACATAATAACAAGAGTGTGTGTAAATTGAATTATGAAAAGGATTAGGTAAGATAATCGTTGTGTTGTTCGATAGACAAAAAAAATTAAATTTAGAATCACAATTAATGGTTTAGGCATTCTCAAAAACCTGGTTTCAACTTCACCATGAAAGACATCTCAAAGTGGGCCAAGCGACCTTTGCCAGGGGAAGACGTGTTTCTAGTTAACGAGGCATTTAATCCAATTCGTGCCTGGTGTGAAGGATCGCTTCGGTCATGTCAGAATGCTTTAAAGGAAGGCTGGAAGATATAGACGCTGAACATTATCAGAGCAGGAAGGAGGGCATTGTTCACGTAACTTTTCAATAGCATTAACTTTAAATGTTCTGTAAATCCTTTTTTTAGTTTGGTAGAATTATTGCTTTTTCCTTGAAATATTATTCAAAAGCAAAGTTAAAGCACATATGATGCATTACATGAAAAAATTAGATAGAGTATTAATGGGACATTCTGCTTTCAAATATTGGTTAGATGCATGCCTTATATGTAGATCATTCGGAATCATTGAATTTCAATACCTTAGAATACAAATGCGAATAACTGCTACTGAAATAGTTACAAGCTTGTGTTGGTTATGTTATAGTCATTTTTGGAGTATTGTAGCAGTAAGAAATCTGTAGCAAACCATCAAACTACAAAAAGAACAACTTTTTAATAGCAACGAGGCTCAGATTCACCGAAAATTAGGAACAACTTAAGAACAAGGTCAGGTTAGTATAGGAAAAATTTATGAAAAATACTTCGTGCGGGTATTATGATGAAAGTGAAGTAGCTCACTTTTACTGCAAGCGCAATTTTTTATTGATTCTTCAATAACAAAGGTTGTATTTCCGTTTAAAATCATATCTACATAAAATACTTGATTCTGTAACACTGATAATCACTTCGCATTGGTAAATGAACAGACGCCGCAAAGGCCACTGGGACAGATCCATATAATTAATTAACAGCACATGTGGTTTTAGTACATGTGGTATTAATTATTACATGAATTACATGCTCTTCAGCTAATCAGAGTCGAGTATTTTATGTAGGTATGATATAAAGCGTGAAATGAAATGAAAATGTTCCTGATTGACACTTTAGTTTACATTTGCTTTGTGCACATTAAAACTGAAACTACACTCAGAACGCACCGTTTTACCTGAGTTATTATTATATCTACTAGAAGAGTAAAGGTATTCATGTGATAGAGAGATCTGAATGTCTTGTCTGATTTCTTGTGGTTTGATATCTCGTCATTTCAAACCTCTTACATAAATAAGAACAAATTAAGAACAAATTAAGGCTGGAGCAGCCAAAACGTTGAGAACATTTGAGCTTCGTTAAGATCTATGCTGGTTCTTACAACAAAGGCCCTAAATCCACTTGGACCAATTTTTTCGATCGCGTTTGAATGAGGAATAGAAAATCATTTTACCCGTTCAGTCTTGATTAGTTATCAACACCCAAATACTCTTTACATAACACATACAAAAGAAAACATTTGGCCATGAGAATTTGAGAATTGATCAAACAAAACATACCATAGAAGATTAAAATTAAAATTTTACTATTTTCATAGTATAGTTATTTCATAATATATATATTTATTTCATAGTATTTAACAATTATTTCAAGAGCGCGCGTTGGATATGAGATGGTAAATAGCCAACAAGGCGCGTAGCGCCGAGTTGGCTATAATCATCTCATAAATTATCCAACAAGCACGAATAGAATAATTGTTTTATTAAATTTCGTGAATTTTCCAAACTTTTCGATACTTGAAATAAGCAAAAAAAACCTGAGAAACAAGATTTTTTGTTAGTTTCCATATATGGTCATTCGGTATATGAGCTGATAACCGTGATTGAGTGAACCAATCAGAACGCTAAAAACGCATGCGCAATATTCGAGGTTGAAAATTTAATAAATATAGTTATTTCATAATATATATAGTTACTTCATAGTGCATATTGTTATTTAGCGATTTTGTTGTATTAGATATCTAAAAATTGATTAAATTTGTATTTTTATAACATAACACAGAAGACCATGCAAAAACTTTACCTTTTAAAACTTTTATTTGGAATTTTTGTTATTCAAGTTGGAATAAAGCTGTTTTTAATACTGATATTATATAGTGTTGTTATTATTATTTGCAGTACTAAAACGTATATACACATGCGAAAATGAAATTCTATGACCGGTATAGGGAGCACTTCGTAAGCTAGACTGTTTAAAAGGAAAACAAACTATTTTCAATAAAATATCAAATACGTCTACACAAAATTGAAGCAATTACGCATAAAATATACTCTGAATAATTATAAGTTCGCTTGCTCCAGTGTCTATAAAATATGACTAATTCATACTAGTAATAGCTCTATCGCTAAAGTGCCAACAAACAAGACAAAAGAATGAAGAAGAAAGAACACAGTTGTGTACAAAAAGTACAAAGCACCCAGAACAGGTATTCTCCTTTTTACTATTTGAAAAGAAAATTAATCAAAATATCTCAGCGTGTGCTTTATCTGTAAAAAGCCAAAACACATTCAGACATACACACTTTTATCATAACATTTTGTTTTGCTTTATGAAATGTTTTTCTTTTAAAATTGAAGATCTTGTTTTAATAAATGTTATTGATAAATAGCCGCTGTTTATTCGCCGAGCTACCCTCGTTTTAATATTTGGAAACAAACATGTGCTTTACGCGTGAAAGTCATTCTAACATACACACTTTTGTGGTAGCATTTTGTTTTGCATATTGAAATGTTTCTCTTTTTAAAGCGATAGTCTTATTTTATAAATTACCATTGATAAAAGGAATCGAACCTCCTTGCTCTTTCAGCAGCAGAAATAACAACAGGGTGGTCCTAAACCGACTAATTTGTGCGCCTATCTAACGCTACGCATTACTTTAATTTATTCATAGCGAAGCACCTCGCATTTTACAATACAAATGCGAACCACCACGAAACTTGTGTTTTATACTGTAATACGAAGTTAAATGCATGTGTTAGTTAAGTCTTTACATAAAATTTACATAAAATATTTTCATGGATATTCGGAGTTTCAGCCTGAGATTGCACTTGAATTGTTCTTAAGTTTTGGTCAATTTGTGCCTCGTAGTTCCTATAAAGTTGTCTTTATTTTCATTAAAAAATGCGTGCATCTCCTAAGCTTCGTAACGCAAATAATTTTAATACTACGCTAAATTGAAGCAGATATACGCAGAATATGTTTTCTGGAGAAATTGTTCTTTTCCAGATCCAAGTAGGCTATGAACTAGAGGTTAAGGAAAAACTGAAACAGGAGGAAAAAACGAGGCTGCCACCAAATTTTTTATGACACACCCAAAAGGGATTTTTTAAACATATGCAAATAGCTTTAAAACGGCATAATTTCCGTATGGGGGCCTACTTATTAATGCATACAGTTTCATAGCGTCAACTATAAATTAACTTAGAGTCTATGTAACGTTTAGGTATACGTAATAGAACCTTAACGAGTCCAATATGGAATTAATTTGCACGAGTGTGTTTTAAAAAGAATCAAAATTTGAGCTTTTTAAACTGACAAACAAGTGCAAATTAATTCCATATTGAACGAGTAAAAGGTTCGATTACTTGTTAATTAATCGTATACATGAAAAGTTTATAAAAAAGTGCTGGAGAAAAGTCAATAAAACGTGATAGTGACAACGTGACACTTTACGCATGCCCATTTATTTTCAATTGGCTTACAAAAATCATGTGACAGCTTCAAATTACAAAATCTTCTCTGCAAACCGCCCCAATACGAATACTTTTATACCTTTCAAACTAACCACAGTTAATAGAGTGGGATTTTTCTTCTCCCCCTTTATTAACTATGAACTAACGTACTAAACACTGAGCATTGAATACTCTGTTTTTCCTATTTCAGCAATTGAGCAGTTAGGTTTTTTTACAGGTTTTTTTGATGAGATCTTTTCAGCCCAAAGGACCTTCGTCAGTCTAAGCAAAACACTGAGCAAATACTTAACTTATATAACATGGGCTTTCCTGCTGTGAATTTAACATTCCGTGAGGGCGCCGATATGGCTCGCTGCGACTAAGCTGCATCTTCTAAGTGGATTGGTTGTATCTTTCTGCCTAGCGAGCTCAATCGCCATTTCAGTCAACAGTCTATGAATTATCTTCTTTAAATGCATAAACGTTTGACGGGTATCTAGAACGCAACAGCTTCCCGAAGACCACGCCTGATTGATATTAAAGAAGTTCCTGCTCTTTCGTAAACATTTTCGACAGTACATATAAGTTTAAACTGTCTGGATTATTTTGGAGCATTGGAGTGCATTATTAGCATGCATGGAAAAATATGAGCATGAGAATTTACATGAACAATAGCATCAATTTATGCAACTGAAACATGCACGAATTCTAACGCAGATAATTATCGCCCTAAAATCATTATCTTTAAAACCTTTCAAAAT
The DNA here is from genome assembly GCA_027575285.2 of Zoanthus pulchellus. NCBI lineage: Eukaryota > Metazoa > Cnidaria > Anthozoa > Zoantharia > Zoanthidae > Zoanthus > Zoanthus pulchellus. The sequence continues at coordinate 20,432 of JAOBRB020009921.1, read as the reverse complement.
GTCACAAGACCAAAAAACTTACGGCTTTGTTTTTACGAGCTATACATGGCGCCGGGAGAATGATATAGCCGTGGGCTTTCTGTGTCTTTTTAAAACTCACTTTGATCGGGCATCAACAAGTTTGTTTATAGTTTGTTTTTATCCCTTGGGCCATCTTTTCCGCCTGTCTTTGCCTAATTGGTTGATGCCAGTCTATCGTGCGGGAGGCCCGGGTTCGATTCCTGGTCGGACCAACACTCAGGATCTTCAAATGATTGAGGAGAACGTGCTGCCTTTGCTCTAACATCTGCAAATGGTTAGACTTTTGCGTCTTCTCGGATAAGGACGTTCAACCGTTGGCCCTCGGGGATTATATCTGTGTGTGGCGTAATCTGAAAGGTCTCCGTCCACCTTAGAGTGGTAAAGATGGTGTCCCCAATTAGTGGGCTAGAAAGACTTGACACCTAAATAAAGTCTTTATTATTATTATTTATTATTATTATTATTATTTATTATTATTATTATTTATTATTATTATTTTTATTATTATTATTATTATTATTATTATTTTTTGTTATTGTTATTATTATTATTAGCTTTCCGAAGCCTTAATAATGTCACATTGCTGTATTTTGTAACCAGGCTGGACAGTCTTATGTTTTGGTGGTAAAGTGAACTACTTTTGAAGTAATAATTTTCAGAATATTTGAAGAATATTACTGAAGCTCGTATTCTGCTAGGAATATAATTTTGCCAGCATATTTAAAGAAATAGAGGATGTTACACGAGGTGTCGCGAACATATGAAGTTTATCTTCTCTATATATAAATAGAGGATGTTACACGGTGGCGCGAACATATGAAGTTTATCTTCTCTATATTTAACAATTAGACTACGAGCCCGAGTTTTCTACAAGCAAATAGGTCAACGAGGCGCAGCCGAGTTGACTATCGCTTGTGGAAAACGAGGGCGAGTAGTCTAATCGGTTTTAGTATAAATTTACTATGTTCTCATTGCATAAAAATGTGGAGTAACGTTTAGGAAAAAATGTTTAACTGTGTTTACAAAGATTCATTTCAAGTGATAAATTTCAGCTTTCGTTGGGAAAAAAATGTTTTTGTTGAACAAAATTGTATGTCAAATACATATATACATGTATCTTACCATTAGAACTTTTCATTCCATATTTTGTTGCTATTTTTGTTTTTCTGGAACTGCTCTTTCAATTAAATATTCAATTTCTTGGTCCGAAGTTTTTGCAAATTGTCGCGACGCCATTGTTTCGTTTTTTTCTCAAAGCGATTCTTGTCAGTCATGTACATGAAGCTCAGTCGTAATTGGTCAAAATTGATTAAAGAACGATTTTCATTGGCTATTCACAACTCTTTTTTATCAGCAGATTGAAAACAGTGAAAGAGCCAATCAAATTCACAGATTCACAATAGAACATAGTAAATTTATACTAAATAGGGGATATTATACGGTGGCACGAACATATGAAGTTTAGCTTTTCTATGTAAAGAGGATGTTTCACGAGGTGACGCGAACATATGAAGTTTATCTTCTCTATATAGAGAGGATGTTACACGGTGGCACGAACATATGAAGTTTATCTTCTCTATTTATCGGGGATATTATACGGTGGCGCGAATATAAGAAGTTTATCTTCTTTATATATAGAAGATGTTACACGAGGTGACGCGAACATATGAAATTTATCTTCGAGTGGTAAAAATATTTTACGAGTGAGCGCAGCGAACGAGTGAAATTTGCTTTTTACGAGAAGATTAACTTCATATTTCTGGCCAACGTGTAATTTTCTTTTTATTTCATAGATATCAGTGTTTCGAGATTGAAAAAACTGAACGAAAAAGACGGGAAAAACAAAGGAATGACGTCAGCAATATTTTCACTAGTTGAGTATTTTTCAGTAAAATACTCATATCTATGTAATATATAGAGGGTATACACAGTGGCGCGAAGATACGAAATATATTTTTCGAGTGATGAAAACAATATATGAGAAAATAAATTTCATATCTTCAAGCCACTATGTAATGTCTCTTTTTTTAATATTTAAGCATTAGAGAAAAGATAGAAAGCTGGGTTCTAATACTGTTACGATATAGCGAAACAAGCGGCAAAACAAGCAAGCGAATACCATGACTTTATCGGTGTAATAAAGCATAGATTTGAACCAATCAGAGCTAGCGTTATATCGTAGCTATATTATAAATGGTCATAAACTACGACAAACTAAAGGAGAAAAAATGTTTATTGAACGCTCTCACAAAGTGTTAAATTTGACTAAGCAAAATTTAAGCTAAACAACTTCAATATCTTTGGGAAAAAAGTTTGACAGTTTTTTTCTATGAATTTTGGCCGCTGTCACTTAATAACTCCACAATAATTTGTCTTTTCTTGACTTTTCTGGTCGGCGCTAGTTATGAACATAGGGTCAAGGTACCCTGATAATCGGAAAGTCTTCGGATTACCATGATGTCAGACGAACTACTCATTTCGGCTTTTTCAAGATGGCCGACAAGAGACAAGTCACGAACAGCGCAATGAGAATGCATTTTGGATTTTTTATAGTAATAGTGTGATTACGTTTTGCCGGTTTGGTAATGCAAACCATGGGTAATGGAAAAAGTTTTTATTGCTATAGAGATGAATATCTAATCTATAAATGTACTCTGAATGTTTCTGATCGCCTGCTTTGTTTGTTGGAACCTTCAGCCGATGTTTATTACTTTCGATTCTTAACATAGGGCGAGAGGCCCTTCAGACTTATGTGTTTTGTCTGGACAATCAGCCGATGTTTATTACTTTCGACTCTTAACATAGGGCGAGAGGCCCTTCAGATTTATGTGTTTTGTCGGGACCCCCGGGAAAAGTGTCGTGATATGGTGCAGGCCAAATGGTTTGTCACTCTATTAATTGTTATGCAACATGGAAAATGTTTCTCGACTTTTTTGTCATATGTTTTTTTTATTAAAAGAATAAAAAAAAGTCAATGCGCTGGCTAAAATCAGTGCGCGTTCCTGAGGAGAAAAGCCTTGCGTGACGACTCAGGCAGCGGCTGCGAAGGAGACTAGAAGAACGTGGAACAGGCCCGTAGCCAGGGTTTTTTTTGGGTTCGAGCGAACCCCCCTTTTGCCAGCGACCCCCCTTAGCAAAAATCAAACCTATTGTAATTTATTACAGACTTGCGCGGCATTTTTGCAGTGTTTATTACAAGCGTTCGAGCCGTTTCCTGGTCGTATGACGTGTCTGTAGCCTCATGAGTAATGAATATCAATAAGGTTTGTTGTCTAGGCAATTTGACCAATCGCTTCGCCCCTTAACCCCACCGGGGCCCTTAGGCGGGCCCCTGGACCCCACGCCCAGAGCCCCCTCGAAGTATCCTGGCTACGGGCCTGTGGTATGTCAGCATTTTTATAACAACATCTTTATATTTAAAAGAACAATATCTTGTAATGTGGAATGTCAGTTTCTCGAAGATATTAGCTGTACAGCTGCTCTAAACTTCCGGCGAGGATAAGTAAAGTATATTTATGTATATGTATGTATGTAGTTCAATCTGCAGACAACACTGTATTACAGCTCATCAGTGCAGCTATAGAACTCTCTTCCGAAGAAGTGAGCTTGAAGATAGACATAGTGCCAGAGTGCTCTAACCCTTGTGAGAGTGAGCTTTGCAAAAATGCTAAATAGCAACTATGTTGTCTCCAAGAGAGTGCTCAATTCTACGGGAGTAGAAGAGCGAAATAGTTCAATCTGCAGACATGCATATGTGTTTCACTGTATTACAGCTTATCAGTGCAGCTATAGAACTCTCTTCCGAAGAAGTGAGCTTGAAGATAGAGGTCACGGAAAAGATGTTTAACCGAACATTAATTTGACATTATTCACGTCAACGTTTTTAGGAGGTAAACAAAAGCGTAATCCTCTTGCTAATATAATTTGATCTCAGATATTTAGCTCTATTAAGGGCCGTTTAAACTGATCAAATGTGTTGGTCAAACATCATCAAATATTGTTGGGTGGTGTTTGATCAGTGTTCAAACGAATCCAACACATTACGTAGTTTTGATCATGCGAGGGTAAATTTTGGAGGATGTTTTATGAAAAGTTGAACAAAATCAAACTTCATCCAACATCGTCCAACACTATCCAACATGTTTGATTGTGCTGTTCAAACGGGTCAAACATGTTCTGTCCAACAATGTTTGATGGTGTTTGACTAACATGTTTGATCCGTTTAAACGGGCCTTTAGGCTTTAGCCTATGGCTATGCTAATTCGACTTCCGCGCCAGGATCTGAGCAGTCGAGCGATTAAACATTAGCACCTGGATATGAAGAAAGGGCAACCACTTCCTTCGCAAATGAGGTTAAATAAACTATTATTATTATTATTATTGTTATTATTATTATTATTATTATTATTATTATTATTATTATTATTATGCTATTTGTAGAAAAATCTAACTAGCGGTAAACTAGTGTGAGCTGCGTTGGTGTTTCTAAAAAGAAACAATTTAGTGATAAATATGTAAATTATACACCGTATAAAAAAGAGAGAAAACTTTATACTTACGTTTCAGACATTAGTCCTTCGTCGGAGTAAAACGACTAACTTCCGAGACGTTAGTAAGTCTTTTGTCTTCTATACGGTGAATAATTTACATATTTATCACTAAACTGTATGCTATTTTCAAATAACTATGTTCTCCAATTTTTTAATAATTCTGATAATCCGTATACCAGCTTACCACAGGTAGTAATATGAAAATATATATACCACGCACAAATGTAAACTATTAGCGTTGGAGTAAAGCTCTTGTTGACGATATTCTTAGAAAAACTAATAAACAGACAAACAAAGGAGTCAACACGACGTTTGTAAATAAAAAAAATTCAGTACTATATTTCGGCTAGCCAAACTAGCCTTCTTCAGGTGTGGAAGAAGAAGGCTGGTTTGGCTAGCCGAAATGTAGTACTGAATTTTTTATTTACAAACGTTGTGTTGACTCCTTTGTTTGTCTATTTACCACAGGTAGCCCAGTAATAGAGTTTAAGAGTTAAGTGGTGTTGGCGTGCCCCGGAATGTATCCAACTTCGGTTTCAATCAATGAATGACACTTTTGTAACCAATCTTAAACTTTAGATTTGAGTTGAGACAGGCTGACAGAAACTTTAGCATCTCGACATTTAACATATCTGTAGAGTTCTGTTTCTGGATACTGATTGATGGTTTAATGTTTTTTTTGTTTTTTTTTCGGTTTCTGGTTTCGCTGTTTACCAACGCACAAGAAAAGCAAGGATTGGAGACGAATTTAAAAAGCGAGCTGATTATCACCAGCTTTTACAAAATAGTAAGTTTTGCCTTGCTTAGTATTGTTGCAGTTTGTTTATGAAAATCATTCTAGTTGCAGATTTATTGCAAAATAAATCTTATTGCAAAATCAGAGTAATAAGAACTTTATGGATCAACTAATGAATCGAATGCAAACGTTGATTAAAATTTCAAAATCATATCTCATTACATACAAAAGCTTTTCTAACATAAACGGAACTAAGAAATTAATGAAAATTTCAATTACAGTTCGTTGCTGTAGCTTTACGGATAACCAAAGCGGACCATGTTACGTCTGTTACTGATTTCTGGAATTTTGCTGTTGGAAACTGCTTATAGTGTGTTTCCTCAAGACAACGAGAGCAAAGGTTAGTTTTGAGATGTTGTATTTATTTTAGTATTACTTAAAATCGTGTGCCATTTAAATGGCTTTTATAAAGGCTTTTTTGACTGAATCTATATAACTACTTTTATTTAACCGATAAAAGCAACAAACGCTTGAACGTTTTTCAAATTCAATTCCGATCTGAGTCCTCACTAGCTTTTAATGAAACCATTTTATGTAATTACAGCTAGTTTCCTACACAGCTGGGAACTAGATTGACGCAGCCGCTACTTGAGGCCGTCACGCAAGACTTCAATTTCTGCTTCACGCAAGGCTTTTCTTCTGATGAGAAATATCTTGCGTGACAACTCAGCAGCTTCTGCGAAGGAGAATAGTAAAATAGTTAGAGATAGATTATGACAGGTAAATAAATAAATATTCGCGATCACTTTTTTTACAGTTCCTTTCTTGTCTTACATGAAAAACTGCAGAAAAGAAATTTGCTGGACTTGCGCCAAAAAGCCCGCAAAATTAAGGAAAACTTTTGCTTGAATAAAAACCCGGGAAAATCATTGGCAGTGACTATACGTCCATCCCTGCCAAAACTCCAAACATTTGATCCTTTAGTTCAAACATTCAATTATTCAGTTCAGACTCCTAATCCTTCAATCCAAACATCCAACCCTTACGTTCAAACATTTAATCGATTAGTTCAAACACTCAATTCTTCGGTGCTAACTCCTAATCCTTCTGTTCGAACGTCCAGTCCTTAAGTTCAAACATTTAATTCATAACTATAAGTTCAAACATTCAATTCTTTAGTTCAAACATTCACTTCTTTAGTTCAAACTTTTAATCCTCCAATCTTTGTGTTCAAACATTTAATCATCAGTTCAAACATTCAATTCTTCCGTGCAAAACTCTTAATCCTTCAACTCAAACATCCAATCCTTGGGTTCAAACATGACGTTCGTCAAACTCGAAGCTCGTCAAACTCGAAGTTCATCAAACTCGACATTTGTCAAACTGGACGTTCGTCGCTTCGAAGCCTGGCGCTAGCTCGACATATCTGTTGTGTAGGAAGATTGGAAATGAAAAGAAAAAACGACAAACGTACCTGCGCAGTACAGTAATCCCCTCGCAAAAAATGAGAAGGCCAAAACAAGTGCAATTGGAGCATTAAAAATATTCCTTATTCCAGTTCTTTACATTTCCAACATTGATCTTCATGTGGGAGAGAGTCTGAGTTTTTTTGTCTGGTTCTGTTTTAAGTACTTCAATGACTGCTTTTGACTTGTTTAAAAAAATAGTGACTTCTTTCTATCAGGAAGTTTTACATCTTGAACGGTATTTGAAGGAATGAAATTAACCGCTTGACATATATTTTCTGTATAAGTTTTTATTACAAAGTTTTTAAAAAAGAGATCTGGGTTTTGTTGTTGTGAATTATATTCCAAGTTACCAAACTTGCGTATCTTGTAAGCTGTTAGGAGTGATTGACAATACCGGTATGCGTACGTTTATCACCTTTATCGGATGCGATCAAAATTCCGCAGTTTTCCCTTGCCTGGGGTTGAATTCTGCTACAACCAAGAAACAAAAACCGATGAGGAAAAATTAGCGGTCTGTAGGGAATACGATGTAAACAAATGGCATGCTTGTTCTTTTCAGCAAACTTTGCTATCAAATCCGCACTCAATGACTGGCTTCGCTTTGACGATGAAACAAAACTAATGCATTGCCTTTGTTCGGTATGCAATAAAGTTGCAGCGACAGATCAAAATATAAAATTTTTATGAAAGAAAGTATAAAACACACAGCGAAATGTAAAATATAACGTGTGATAGTTGGTAGGAAATAAGCTTAATGCTTCTTTCAAGGTAACTTGACCACTACTTTCTTTTAAGATTAAACCCACCCTACTTTAATACTTCCAGCCACATAAGCAAAGGATTGGATTACTGTACTGCGCATGTACGTTTGTCGTTGTTTCTTTTCATTTCCAGTCTTCCTACACAACAGATATGTCGAGCTAGAGCAAGGCTTCGAATGTTAATTCAATGTCGAGTTTGATGAACTTCGAGTTTGACGAACTTCGAGTTTGACGAACGTCGTGTTTGAACCGAAGAAATGAATGTTTAAACTAAACGGTTAAATGTTTGAATACAAAGATTGAAGGATTAAGAGTTTGAACTAAAGAATTAAATGTTTGAACTAAAGAATTAAATGTTTGAGCTTAAGTATTGGACGTTCGAATAGAAGGATTGATAATTTGGGCTGAATAGTTGAATGTTTCAAGTAAAGGATCAAATGTTTAAAATTTTAGCGGGGATGGATACCCATATTCAAATTACTAAACGTCCGGTAGTCCATACTTTTTATCAACATCTCATTAAAACTTACTCATATTCAATTAAAATGATTTTTGTGTTCACGATCGTCTAACATCATTACAGGATCATGTGTTGACAAGTATTCAATATGTCCCTACTGGGCCAGACAGGGCGAGTGTCAGAAGAACAAGGACTTCATGATGGGTAGTTGTAAACGGAGCTGCTTTTTCTGCGATGACCTGGGTAACGAAAACTCTTATTTCTATACTGAGTAGTTTACATCCTCAAAAATCTTTACGTAGCTTTATGTGGTTTAGCTATGTTATGACTACTCCAAACAAGTTTTTCACAAAATTTCATTGTTTTCATTTGTGTAACCTGCGTAGCAAGCGTTACCATTGATTTTTGGCATATTTTTTTATATTGTGGGCGGCGCAAACATTGGGGCGAGAGTAAAATGTGAGAGGGGGGTTGGGAGAGGGGGTTGGGGAGGGTGTTCTCTTTATTCCCCTTCCCCATCCCTCCTCGCACTTTTTGCTCTCTCCCCAATTTTTGCGCGGCCAAAATAGAAAATCTCCCCATAAATAACGGAAACGCTTGCCCAGCTGGCTATTATTTGTATATCTCAAAGATTTCGTAAAGTGATTGTGTCACATGACAAGAGTCACAAAATTTGAAGGGTGAAATTAGTGTATTTTGAAAAAAAAAGTCAAGACCGTAGGAATTCAAGAAATGCATTCAGATTCAAATCTACCAATCAATGCGGTGTTGGCGTTTTGAATAACGGTTTGCTGCCGCAACTGTTGAGATATTCAGATTGACATGTATTTTAGGCCGTCTGCAATTTGCTGTCGGTGCATTGCTGCTAGCAATCAGGCTCACTATTATTTATGGTAGATTTAGGGGTAAAGCCCTCTATCAACGTGGCCATAGTGCCCTATATCGTCGCTTCAAGTTTGTTAGTAGCACATTTGTGCTATCTATACTTGATACAAATTTATCTTAAATCATCGTGTTCTCAAGTTTTGGCCAATTTGAGCGTCGTTGTTCTTTTAGCCCTTTCACTCCCAATCAGTTATCAATACTCAACTTCTCCTTACATAACAAATACAAAATAACACATTTGGTAGTAAGAAAAAGGAAACTGATTTATTAAAGTAAACTACTGAAGATTAAAAGTGAAATTCTCTCAAAATTGTTCAATAAAAAGTGTTGGCTCAAGTTGAGAGAACTTAATAATTTAACTGGGACTGAAAGGGAAAAGTTGCTCTTGTAAAAAAGCGTGTAGATAACTAAGACAAACGAAACTGCCAACACGAAATATGAAAACTTTTGTTTCTAGAAGTCTCAATGTTTTTAACAAATACAGTTTACAAAAAAACAAGATACATTCACACTAAAAATCAATTGAGTGTTTTTTGGGTTAGTCATGCGCGCATGCGCAATCAATGAATGAGTATTGTGAGATTAGACGAAAGACGGAACCAGAGGCGAAAGTAAAAATATCCTCACTACTTTTGTCTGCTTGCAGTCTAAGTTTAAATAATCTTTGTTGTCGCTGAAAAAAGCAAGTGCAAAGATCAAGTTTAAAACAATGTATGTATGCTGTTATGAATAAATGAACAAATCAAGGAAGAATTTTGATGAGTACTGCTAGATTACCAAATCTCCTGGATTTGCAGGATCTTAACCGAAAGCAAATACCGCCCGTTATATGAGTTAATGAGTTATGTTTAAGAAAAAAATTATTGTCATTAAGGTGGTGCTACACGATTTAACTTTTAACGTGACCAAGTTTTTCAAATACTCTTTATTATCTTTTAAACGCTTTTCAATCCCAACGTTTTGCAAAGGAGAACATTGCACGAATGTTGGCTGTGCAATGTTGGCTCAGGTGCTATGTTACACAGCACTCCTCTTTTAAAGCAACACTGTTGTGCAAAATGTCCCACAAAAAGATGGATTGTGTAACACCACCTTTAGGGGAATAAGCTGGCTCTAATAACCTTTTGATTTACCTTTCAAATAGAATGCGATATAGGAATTGCCGGGGGAGGAATATCAGGCCTTTATATGGCATACAAGTTGTTAGCCAAAAATGTTGGAAAAGTTTGCATTTTTGAACGAGAGAAAAGGATTGGTGGACGTATTTTTGATCACGTTTTTAAACGAGCTCCAGATATTAACGCTGGTAAGTTATCTCAGGTTATTTTTGACACTTATTTAGATTGAAATGAATTGTTAAAGGTCTTTATAATCGATGTAAAAAAGTATAACGAAGTATTCAGAATACATATAAGATGTCAATATTCAGGGATTGGAAAGTGTGAAGAGTAGCCACCGCAGTTTTGTCTTTGGCAATTGAAACAGTTGATACCATCTCAAAATACAGGCAGTCGTTGCCATCAGTGGCTGCAGATAGCATAGACTGTTTTACGGTATTGAATAGACTGTTTTAAGTTATGACATCGGCTGTTTTACGATATGGCACCAACTGTCTCTAACGGCAACAACAGTTTGCGAAAGGGAAAACTGCACTGCTACCATAGCTAGTCAAGTAGGTATGGCGCTGATTTATTGTGCGGGTACATCTGCAAACCTTTAAATCTGCGTCGTCTTGGATGAGGACCTTGTTACAAACTGAAGTAATAGTCTTGACATAAGCTTTTTTAACAAGAATAGAACTAATTTTAAAAGAGAAGAGAATTGTTTTAAGCATTCAGTGTCAGAAGTGGTTGTTATATATTTAGATCCCGTCCACACGAGTGCGGAGATTTTGTATACGTAAATTTTTTTCTGCGGATACAAGTATCGTCCACACGTGACCACCGTATACGCTTGGTGTCTCTGCTGTGTCTCCGGATATTTCTCTATTTGCTTTCGAGAGTGGAAATTTTATCTCCGGATACGTGTTGAATACGTGTGGACTCTTGTATCCGGGTATTTTTGTATACAATGACGTTTTAGTATCGATCAAGTCTTTTTCGAGCATGTATTTCCATTTTCCTTTGAGATATCTGGATACATAGTGCATACGTGTGGACGGTTGCAGACGATTCGTATACCCTACATATGGACGCAGATATTTTTGCATCCGTATAAAAAAAATTGCGGATACAAAAATCTCAGAAGTTGTGTGGATCAGACCTTAGTCTGGAAAGGAACTTGTGTTCCTTTGAAATATTCTCGCGTACTCTGTTTTAAATTGTTAAAGTTTGTAACACCGTGTAAATGTACAAAAAAGGAATTAGAATCATTCGTAAAGAATTAAACCAGATTTGAGTTATTGAGTTCGTCAATTTACATCAAACGTTAAACGTTAGGCCCAATTTTTTTGTTCTCAAAAAGGAACGTAAAAGAGCCCAGGTGTTTTCGTCAAATTCATCAAGGGCATTACTAAAGTATCAAATATGTGAGCCGCCGTTGTGGAGTATCTGAGACCCTGTATTGCATGTAAAATGATTCTGAGAAACTCCTTTCCCAAGTTGTCATAGAATATTTGTATCTGGTATATAGAATATTTGTATCGGGTATTGGTATAACAAAGTGTGACTTGCGTGACAAAGTATGACAGGTTTTAGAAAGTGTGACAAGTATTACGAATCGTAACAAGTAAAGTGTGACATGGAATATATTTTAACAGGACAAATGAAAAGCATTGACAAGTATTACAAAGAGTGAAAAGATAATAATATAACAAATGAAAAACATTGATAAATAGTGCAAAATGTGACAGATTTTACGAAGTGCTACATGTTTTTTCAAAATGTAACAAGTGTTAAAAACTGAGAGCCAAAAGAAGAGTATTGATTTTCTTCGTTATTTTTCTTTTAGGCCTTGGAGCATGGAGAGTAGACAAGTCCGATCACCTTTTGTTGTAAGCAAAGTGACAACGACGTTTTCTTTATTTCTAGATTCAATCCATTGTTATCGACCTTTGAAATTAGAATTCGGATGGAAGACGAAAAATTTCGCACCTGAGTATCCTATTTAACCAAAAAGAGTTTGGAATTTAAATTTTGACCGAGTGACGATTGACTTGGACCTGTGATGGTTCAGCAGAAATGCTTCATTTTTAATCATAAGTGTTATACAATAAAAGCACTTTAATCTAAGTTTTTCTGATTTCTGCTGTTTAGACGGTAAGCGAATGAAATTGTCGAGTTTACTGAGTTAATATTCAACCGGAAGTTACACAAGCAGCCCCTCCTACGTTACAACACCAGGACTTCATAGTTGTATTGATGCTCGGTCAAAAGACAACCGAGATCCAAAAACTGTCTGATGTGCACGTTTTACTCAAACACGTTACTTGAACCGCTGTTTAAATGCCGTTTATATTTAGTGTTATTAAAAAGTTCCACTTTTCATCTAAAAGATAAAAAAGCGACATCATTTATTACAAGAACTAATTGATTTGGTTTTAAAATAAGTACTTAGGTGTATATGCAAAGTTGTTACATGGCAATTTTTATTATGTATAAATTTAATGACGTGTTTTTTTAGGAATCTTCTCCAAGAACTGGGAATATCGTTTAACGACTACCACATACCAGAACCAAGCCTATTTCTTTCAAGAGGAACAAAAGAAAATAGTTTTGAGTCCCTAAAGAAGGCCTACCCGAACTTACTGTTGCATCCAGTATTTGGGAACATGACCAGGGACCAATTACTGGAATACGCATTTAAACCGGAGCACCGGGCAAACGCTAGTAACTTTGCAACGGTAAAAAGTTATTTATCGCACTATATCACACCCGAGGGGGCTTCGTACATTTCAGACGTTCGACCATGGTACGATGAATTTATAAACGTCGACTTTTTACTTGAACTTAGAGAGACGTTTAGACAAACTAGAAACAATACCTATGTGCGTCCCTCGCGTGGTATGTCAGGAATAACAAGAGCTCTTTCCAAAAGAATTGTGGCACTGGGAGGCAAGATTTTTACCAACACTCCAGTTCAAAGATTGATAAAGAAACACGGATGTTACTTTCTACTTACTCCAACGACACGAGCAAGGACGAAAAAGCTGGTCATAGCTCTGACGCCGTTACAAATTCAGAAGTTGAAAGGCAACATTGCGCAAAGAATCAAACAAACCGTTCAACTGAAGTCAATTGCACCAATCCCAGGGTTCAAAGCTGTCGCTGTGTATTCAACACCATGGTGGAAGAATGTGACCGTTGCTGAAACACCAGTGATTGAACATAGATCTTTTTATGAGTTTAGTCATTGTTCGGGAAGAAGTCATGTGTATGGGTAAGTAAAAAAAAACCCTGGTGTAAAATCGTTAATCATGTAACTAAATCACGCTGGAGATAAAAAGAACCTTAAAAACTGCTTCAGGATGGGGAAAAAGGGGGGGGGGGGAGTTGGCCTAATTAGACAGATTACCTTTATGTTTGTCCTATTGATTTGACTGACAAAAATTTAGATTGTGTAGCAGAAATCCTTTTATTTTGATTTCTCCTAAAACACTTTATATAATCTAGATCTCTTGACGTGGTAACAAAAGTGCTAAACAACCTTGTCGTGTTAATATTGATTTTGTAGCTCTTTCTGATTAACTTATATTTTTTGTGAAACTTGCTTTTTTACGTATCTGCCACCTTAATTTGACTGACAAAAAATTTCTATTGTGCATCAATTTTATTGTTAGAATAATCTAATTTTGGCTATGGGGAGTCCTGTGTATTATAAAATTATATCATGAGATTGTGTGTCTGACATTCAGTTAATCCATGAGCAAAGCAAGCAGTCAGTATGATTAGCGTTTGTAAATTCTGGATCGGATCATCGGATCGGATCGGATCATTAGATCGGATCATCGGATCGGATCATTGGAGCGGATTTTTGGATCAGATCACTGTATCGGATGATCGAATTCTTTTTAATAAAGAAACCCATAAAATAAACATTCCAGAAAATGAAAAATCAAAACATTAATGGCAATCTAAAATAAAACATTAAAGAAATTCAAAATAAAATATATTGTGAAGCTAGGTTAAAGAGGATTTCATTTTGTCATATATTTTACCAACAATGCTGCTCTGAAAACAGTCGAAAATGCTTAATTTATTTTTGTTTTTTTATAGTTAAAATCTTCATTTTTCTTTAGTTTTTTCCTTCCCATTCTAAGGAAGGTAGGTTTAATCTGTTTATATTTCTGCTATATTTTTATAGTTCTGAGGTGCCCTTTTCTGATTGTATAAACAAGGTTCCGCTATAAGAAACTAAACTGCGTTTTTACTTTGATGCTCTAAATCTTTCTACAATACTGTGTTGAATACGGGTATCTGAAACATAAAGGAAGATCAGATATCTACTTATGGATGGCGGTTGGCAAATGCAAATAGAAAAATGAGGTTGTTTGGCGCAGTTTGTAAGATTTCTGCTTTCCAAACATAAGGTATAAAAAGTGTTACACATTGTAAAAAATTTTTTAGACATTTGAAAGACTGCAGCTAAAGTGAAAAGTTTGATTTCAACAACTTGGAATATATAATGCAAAATTACAAGAAACACCCTTCAACAAAAACAAACAAAGAAACATTAATATTAATGTTACCTTTCGTCCATCTATTCCAACCATTCAATATTGATCTCTTTTAATGCTGTGGTGTACCACACCCAGCGCATGCAAAAATATTTCACAATAACCTTAAAAAGGTTTTTCGCCTTCCCAAGGCATTTCTTTCTGATATTTTAGTTTTCTTTTTTTTTGAGCTATCCTTTGAACCGATCCAATGATTCGATCTAATGATCCGATCCAATTATCCGATCCGATGATCCGATCCAATGATTCGATCCAATGATCCGATCCAAATTTTACAACCCCCCTTTCAAAGTGCACGTGGGGCAATTTGTTGTTGGAAGCATCTATTAACGGTCAAGAAAGATTTAGTGATATATCACAAGGACGACAAACAATTGCTTTGATGCCGACAGCTGTTATGATCCAAGCAAGTCCAAACTAATATACTTTCAAAAAGTTAGAAAATTTATTTATAAATTCATCACAAGCGTCTATCAATTTAAAAAATAATTACTTTATAGATTTTCAGTATCTTAATCAATCAACAACAGTCAAGATACAACAGCTCCTTGACACAATATCTTACTTACTCCACGGGCTTACCAAAAGATATCTTGAGATGTTTATGTGACGTAATTTTGTTTGTAAACTACGAAAGATACATGAGAGAAAATCATAGCAAGTCTTGCTCGAATCTCCTTTTGATTCACAGCACGGAATTCAAATTAAACTGAAGCTGTTACAAGAAAATGACTTTATCAATCATTGGAAACTATTTTATCAGATTTAAATTATTTTGAACTTGAAAAAGTATGTTTTATTATTAGTTTTTCACATATTCTCTGTATTGAAGCAAACAAAAAGCAAAATGACACGTGACATTTGCTAATTTGCATCTATAATGACTAGCAACAGAACTCGAATCTTCCCAGACGCCTAGCATCTCTGCAACTTATTAACTCTCTGAAATTTTGCCTGTTTGTTTTTCTTATCATGATCTTTTCAGACAACCAAAAACATTTCTCAATTCAAAGGCACTTTAATCTCTTGCATATCACATCCTATGTGCTGAAGCATCCAAGAGGACGCTTGACATTTGCTACTTTGCATCTTTAATTTGTTTATTATGTCTATCTCTATATTATTTTTACTTATAGTTTCTTTTCAATGACATGAAAATCAATTGTTTTTAAGAGGCAGAGGTCCTCACGGTGAAACTGTTTTGAACACAGTTTACGTCTATACTGGTAGCTGCTCAAGAAAATGGAGAGACATGATCAAACTTGGTAAAGAGGTTGTTGACAGGGAAATTCATCGTGCAATGGAAATGAAATACGGGCTGAGAATCCCTAAACCGCTAGATACCATGTACAAGTACTGGGACGTGGTATGGTTAGTATTCAACAGTTTTGTGAAATACTGAAAATTGATGCATTCTGATTTAGTCAAACTGTTCTTGGTTATTCTCTCACGCAGCCGTTACCCTAGTCGTCACGCAAAACAAAACATGGTACAAAACACAACAGAAAGTTAGATGGTACAAAACACGAGACAACATTAGATGGTACAAAACGCAAAATATTAAAGGTTAGATGGTACAAAATACAAGATAAGGTTAGATGGTACAAAACACAAGACAGGGGTAGATGCCACCAAACAAAGCTAAGAGGTTAATTAACAACTATTCCTCGAGCGCGCGTTGAATATGAGATGATAGACAGGCAACGAGGCGCGTAGATGGTACAAAACACAAGACAAGGTTAGATGGTACAAAACACGAAATAAGAAAGGTTAGATGTTACAAAATACAAATATGGTTAGATGGTAAAAAACACAAATGAGGTTAGATGGTATAAAACACAAATTAAGGTTAGATGGTACAAAACGCAAAATAAGAAAGGTTAAATGATACAAAACACAAGATAAAGTTAGATGGGACATAACACAATATAAGGGTAGATGGTACAAAACACAAGATAAGGGTAGATGTCACCAAAAAAAGCTAATTGGTTAATTAACAACTATTCCTCGAGCGCGTGTTGAATATGAGATGATAGACAGGCAACGAGGCGCGTAGCGCCGAGTTGGCCTTAATCATGTCTTATTCAACATACGACCCCAAGACAAAATGTCTCTACCTGAATTTGTAAGATTAAACCGAATGTTACAATGTACAGATAATTCCCTTTTCAACTCAGTTTCTGATATGTAACATGTCTATAAAAAAGTTAACTGTCAAACCTGCGCGTGTTATTCTAAATGAATTATAAAACCTGACAATCATACAACGTCAAGTTTGTCATGCTAACACTGTTTGAATGAGGAAATGAGTGAGAAAAAAATCAGTCTGTAATTGTTTACAGTCTCACTTTAACCAGCTTAAACCACTATCGCTTAAATTATTGTGAAATTGCACATTGGTGCAATTGTAAAAGTTAAACTGAAGAGGAAAGCGATGCAGCCCTTGCTGTCCATGTGCTAAGTTTCTTATGTTGTCAAATGTATAAAAACTTTTTAGGCAGGCAGTAAGTTAATTTCCTCAATTAGAATTTGTTTTCTCGATAGAAATTTTTTGTATTGTTTGAATTTGTTTTGCTTTGACTAACTCGGATGCTGAAATTGTCAAAATAGAATCTTCAAAGTTTTATCTTGAAATATTTTCATGCAATACTTAGTGGCTTTCGTTGTGCTCCCTTGTGTCGCATTAATCTTTAATAGTTCAGTGGCTTCCTTTTCATTCAATTTCAGAGCGAAGCATTTTTCGCCGGTCACCATTGTTTCTTGAGGGAAAATGTTTAGCTCTCTTTTAATTTTAAATTGACGCTTACGCTTACCATATTGTAGATTATGGTATATTGGCTCATATACCATAATGGCTAAACCAATAAAAAGTCTTGAATTTCATTATTCAATGATCCAGTTTGTAATAATAGGTCGATAGGCTGACATTATAACGAGGTTGTGTGTAGATTGAATTATGAAAAGAGTTAGTTAAGATAATCGTTGTGTTGTTCGATAGACAAAAAAAAAAATTAAATTTAGAATCACAATTAATGGTTTAGGCATTCTCAAAAACCTGGTTTCAACTTCACCATGAAAGACATCTCAAAGTGGGCCAAGCGACCTTTTCCAGGGGAAGACGTGTTTCTTGTTAACGAGGCATTTAATCCAATACGTGGCTGGTGTGAAGGAGCACTTCGGTCATGTCAGAATGTTTTGAAGGAAGGCTGGAAGATATAGACGCTGAACATTATCAGATAAGAAGGACGGCATTGTTCACGTAATTTTTCATCAGCATAAACTTGAAATGTTCTGTAAATCCATTTTTTAGTTTGGTAGACTTATTGTTTTTTCCTTGAAATATTGTTCAAGAGCAAAGTTAAAGCAAATATGATGCATATATGCATTACATGAAAAAATTAGATAGAGTTTTAATGGGACATTCTACTTTCAAATATTGGTTAGATGCATGCCTTATATGTAGGTCATTCGGAATCATCAAATTTCAATACCTTAGAATACAAATGCGAGTAATTGCTATTGAAATGGTTACAAGCTTGTGTTTGTTATGTTATAGTCATTTTTGGAGTATTGTAGCAGTAAGATGTAGAAATCTGTAGCAAACCATCAAACTACTCGTATTTTTTAAAAAGTGCAAGTTTTTAAAAGCAACGAGGTTCAGATTCGGCGAAAATTAGGAATAACTAAAGATCAAGGTCAGTTTAATACTATGTAGATTCATCTACCCAGGAATTTGATAATGAAATAGTCCTGAACTTAAATACTTGAACATCATGACCACAGAGATTTTGGAGGTCGAACCTAGGTAGTATGAGAGGGGAGTGAAGGAGGCCATCCATATCAGAACATTGAACCCTTCGCTCAACAAGGGTGGAGGCCGCCACAACCTATCAACGATCTGGACCAACCTCTTCAGGAGCAGAAGGAGAGGGGGGGGGGGGAGGCTCGTCGAAGTTCACGACCAGTCATGTGACCAAGGACTCAGCAGAGTTTGAAAACTTAAGAAAACTTTCTCTGAAATTTATCCAGTGTATTTAAGTTCAGGACTATTTCATTAAAGTCAGGTTAGTATAGGAAATACCACCGTTCGAGAAAAATTAATGAAAAATACTGCGAGTATTTGATGAATTAACCCTTTCACTCCCAATCAGTTATCAACACTCAATTTCTCCTTATATTACAAATACAAAATAAGATATTTGGTAATGAGAAAATGAGAAGTGATCAAACAAAGCAAACTACTGATGATTAAAAGTGAAATTCTCTCAAACTTGCTCAGTTAAAAGTATGGTCTGAAGTTGGGAGAACTTAATAATTCAACTGGGACTGAAAGGGTTAAAGAGAAGTAGCTCACTTTTATCAAACACAAGCACTATTTTTCATTAATTCTTCGACAACAAAGGTTGTATTTCCGTTTTATTTCATAAAGGATACATAAAATATTTGACTCTCTAACGCTGACAATCACTTCGCACTGGAAAATGTACAGACGCCGCAAAGGCCTCTGGGATAGTTCATGTAATTAATTAACAACACATGTGGTATTAATTTATTGCATGATTTAAGAAAAAAATTCCATTCTCGTCAACCAATCAGAATCGAGTATTTTATATATGTATGATATAAATCCTGAATTGAAACTTTACTAACTCTTGTAATTTACATTTGCTATATGCACATTAAAACTGAAACTACACACAGAACGCACCGTTTTACCTGAGTTATTATCATATCTACCAAAAGAGTAAAGGTATTCATCTGATAGAGAGATCTGAAAGTCTTGTCTGATTTCTTGTGGTTTGATATCTTGTCATTTCAAACCTCTTACATAAATAAGAACAAATTAAGGCTGAGAACATTTGAGCCTCGCTAAGATCTATGCTGGTTCTTTCAAGAAAAGCCTGTAAATTCGCTTGGACCAACTTATTCGATCGTGTTTGAATGAGGAATAGAAAATCATTTTACCCGTTCAGTTCTGATTAGTTATAAACACCCAAATACTCCTTACATAACACATACAAAAAAAACATTTGACCATGAGAATTTGAGAATTGATCAAACAAAGCATGCTATAGAAGATTAAAAGTAAAATCCAATGAAAAGTATGAGAACAAGTTGGGGGAAGTTAGCAATACAACTGGGACTGAAAGGGTTAACTGAACAATTTATTATAGAATACTTGCTACTATTTTCATAGTATATAAAGTTATTTCATAGTATATATAATTATTTAGTGATTTTGTTGTATTAGATGTCTTAAAATTGATTAAATTTGCATTTTTATAAGATAGCTCTAAGACCATGCACAAACTTTACCTTTTAAAACTTTTATTTGGAACTTTTGTTATTCAAGTTGGAATTGGTGGGTTTCATAAGGTTCCAGTTCAATGCACATGGTGGCCAGTTAAACAAAAGGAACTCATTAGAATCTAGTTTGAATCTCATTATTTGATGGTACTTGATACCACCAAACTTCAGATACCAGAGATTCAGACGGAGTTTGTTCTTGAACTTAGAAATCGTTTAAATGCACTGGTCGACGAATGTTAGGTCAGTGAAGTAAGTGAGGGCAACGACAACAGCATTGACAACTTAGAGGTCCAGACGAAATGGAATAACATCAAAAGAGTATACAAGGAGGCAGGGGAAAAGATTCTTGGGTTTAGAAAGAAGAGTAACAAGGAATGGATTACACCAGTTACATGGAATAAAATAGAATAACGAAAACGTCTGAAGAAAAAGCTACTTGATGCCAAGTCTTTACGCCTCCGAGAACGCTTTCAGAGAGAGTACAGGGCGAAGGACGGAGAGGTTAAGAAGAGTGCAAGAAAGGATAAGCGATCCTTCATGGACAACCTGGCGAAGACTGCTGAGCA
>JAOBRB020009815.1:0-15000 GCA_027575285.2 Zoanthus pulchellus | reverse complement strand
ACACAAACGGACTACATTTTCATCTCTACAACGTTGTTTCGTGAGTACGTGTATCTAAATATATATATATGTATATTTTCCCAGTTTTCATTATAACAATCGATTCAAGTAGTCAGTTGTAAATTACCTTTCATAAACGAGATTTACATTGTAAAAATACATAAGAAACAATGAAAAATAAAGTTTCCATTATTATTTAACAGAAATTCTTCCTCCAAACGACGCCAATCAAAACTTAAACGTTGCTTAAGAACTCTCTGTAACTCAACTGCTGTTTCACTAGAAAAATAAACAGATTCTGTTAAACATTTATGATAATTGAAAAGTGTTGTAATTTAGGACTTGTTCCCAAAGCCAAGGTTAATAGTTGTGTAGATATACGAAGATGCAAAATGTCAAGTACATATCAAAAACTAATCACCATCCCGTACTTACAAAACAAAAGGATACAAATGATTACATTTTACTAAAAACAATGTTTAAATGTTTTTTTGAATTTTTGCGCTCATAATTCCTGTAATTCTAAATTGTGTTTCGAAATCAACTAACACTTTTGGATAATGACATCATGCAGAACCAATCGTACCATGTAAAAACGCATGTTAGTTGCTTGGTAACTAGTAAATACATATATATTGAATTTGTTATAATTTTTTTATTTCCTTGCTACACAGTTTCCTTTGGCTTCTTATACTGCCAGATTTTCTTACTCAAATCTTTTTTTATCTTCTTCCAGAAACTCTTACGTAAACAAGAAAAGGATTTGTGAAACAAACAAGATCTTTTACTTTCTCCAACTCGCCTAAAATGAAGTTATTCAAACCTTTTTTAAAAATAGATATATTTCACTAGTTACATAAAAGCTTACTCATATAGAACTACAACGTACACTAGTTTAGTCATATTTTGAGATGTTAAAAATATATTTATTGTTCACATGAGAACCACATTTTAAACAATCCCATTTCAACAACTCCAATATAATAAATTACTTTTAATTACACCTTCCTTTTTTTTTGAGCCCCTCACCGGCAACACAAGCAAACTCTTCCGCTAAATTTTTATGCTATTTATTTTTGTTTTATGCGCTCAGATAATTGCTTCTAGGTTGTGGGTAAAGGTGATCTTTACAATTAATTTACTGACAAGCGTAAAGCACTTCAATGGGACCAATCTTTACGCACACCAGTTAAATAGTCGTAAAGTTAATCTTTACACAAGCGTAAAGTAGTTTAAAGAAAAAGTAAACTTAAGATTTTCGACGGCCTAAAGTTTAAGTAAAGCGTTTAAAAAACTTTACTACGGTTTAAAGACAAGTAAAGATTTTAAACTAAAGCTTTACGACGGCGTAAAAACAAGTAAAGCATTCAAACTAAAGCATTACGATGGCGTAAAGAAAAGTAAAGCATTTAAACTAAAGCTTTACGATGGCGTAAAAAAAAGTAACGCATTTAAACTAAAGCTTTACGACGGTGTAAAGACAAGTAACGCATTTAAAAAAAGCTTTACAACAGCTAAAAAGATAAGTAAAAGATTTTAACTAAAGCTTTACGACTGCGTTAGGACAAGTAAATCATTTTAACTAAAGTTTTACGATGGCGTAAAGAAAAGTAACGCATTTAAAAGCTGAAGCTTTAAGACGGCGTAAAGACAAATATAACATTTAAACTAAAACAAAATTCTAATTTGAGACAGCGCAAAGGGATTAACTGAACAAAGGTTTACTTAAAACCGAAGCTTTGAAACGTTAAGACAAGGAAAGTGTTCACCCACAAATATATCTTAAAATTAGCTAAAGGAAACATCCCGAATGACTTGCATGTTAAATTAATGTTGTAAATCGAAATTTACCAAAATAGACACTAGACGTATATGTTATTTACAACCCATAACTTTATTTATAACAATACAATTGTATATTAAGTAATACATTTATATATATAGTAACTTAAACAGAAACTGATGTCTTTAGTTTTGTCACAAAAACCTTAAACTTTCAATAAATAAAAAAATTCCTTACAATAAAACAACGACAGCTATATAGTTTTCAAGAAATACTGAGTTTCATTGAATCAATAAAATCAAAACTTAAAAAAATGGTGAAAGATGCGCTTCCAGCCTTCGTCTTATTCTACGTGTAGGCACTGGTGGACTTGGTGTGTCCCCAACTATACTGCTATTCGTGTCACGCGAAAAGCTGGATGTTAGAGGCTATCGCACGACTGTTCTTACTGCCCATTCAATGGGATTGTCAGGTTGTAAGATTGCTGAAGGCAACGGATGAGGTGCTCTTCGAACGGTTGATTCTCTAGTCCTTCGTGATAAACTTCCTGAATACACCTTATCAAGATTGGTTTTTATCTGGGTTAGTCTTGCCCTTTCCCATGGCAGCCGCTTGACAAGGTATTTTGACAACACCCTGCACTTGCTTTCGTCATCCTCAGAGTAGTCACTTTTGTCACTGCTAGTGTACTCAGGTGTAAGAACACTTTTGGCCTCCTCTTTACTCTCTTCTGACCAACTCACATGTTTCAAGGCAGCCAGCCTTCTTTCCACTTTCTGTAAAAAGTAGCATTGATTAACTAGAAGTAACTTAAAAAATGAATTACTTTTTATAAATTTTCGAAATAGATATAAAATCAATATATATGTTTGATTCCTTAGTTTTGAATTCTAGTTGGAGTAGGATAAGTCGAATGCGGTCTGTAAGTTTACACGAAAATGGATAAACTTGTAAACAGTTTTAAAATGAGTTAACATATCATCTTCAATTTATATCTGGAGATTTACAATTATAACATCAGTTACTGAAAGACCTTGCTACTACTGGTTGTGATGTTAGTTTCCACAGATCTTAAAGCAAATGGCTTATCACGACATTATGTTAAAAACAATAAGAGTTTTTTGTGGCTTCATAATTATTATACACTATTATTAAAAAAACAATGAAAATATTTTGTTGTTGCCATATGTAAGTTCAATATGAATTGATGGTTAAGTGAAAGCAAAAAATTATAGGCTTTTCTCTTACAGAAGCCGATTTCATCATAAATTGGGTTTTGCAATGTCCAGGTAACTACTAATTTCAACAAGTGGTACAACTTAAAAAAGCTACAGTTCTTATTTCAAGTCTACTAACCTTGCAATTGTTTCTTTGACCAAAGGCATTTGTCTCTACCTCCACAGTCTCGGTAAATAGCTTCTATAACTTGGATAACTGTTTGTATATTTTGGCAACCACGATCACTGAAAATATTTAGCAACAAAACTGCTTCTAGAATGGCAAAACAAATTTACTTTTAAAATTGTTAATGGTATCAGGGTGTAAATTTTCATTCAGTTTTTAATTTGGGAATCATGATCACTGAAAATTTTCAGCAAAAGAACTGCTTGGTGGACGTGGTTGTTGCAGGTAAGATCTCTGCTTTCCAGCCACAAGGTCCCCACGTGACCTTTTCCGTCAAAGTCAGCTTAGCTTTCCATCCTTCCGGGGTAGGCAAGTGAGTACCAACCTGCGATGGATTAGTTTCCCGTCCAGGAGGAGTCACACTCTCAGCTGCATAACACTACAAAAACCGGAGATAAGTGGCGGCTCCATGGGCCACTAGGCTCATAAAGGATTTAGCTAGTTAGCGTAGAACCGCTTTTAAAATAGCAACATCAATCAATCGATTCAGAATTTGATCCAGGTTTATCCTCATAAACAGAGGTGGCCAGATTTACTCCACTTTGGCAGCTATCTCTGCTTCTCCCTCTCTCTATCAAGCTCGAATCACTGCATCCTTCTTTAAACCAACACTGATCTTACTTTTTTTCTCCACTTGCATTTGCTATGTCTTCCTCGGTCGCCCTTGCTTCCTCTTTTCCTTCACTTCAAACTCTAAAGCTTTTTCTTAATACATGCTCATCATCCCTCCTTAATACATGCCTAAACCATCACATCTCACCTCATTCACCTTCGCCATCTGAGCCATTGTTTCCTTCAATTCCAACATCCCATTAGGTACTCTGCCCTCTTTTTCTTCATCAGTTTTCCAACAACATTTCTCTCACCGTCACTCTCTTGGTCCTTCAAAATTTTCATCACTTTCCCTCAAACACCATGTGTCACTCCTATTTAACATTAGTGATCTTACACATCTCCGATAAATACATCCTGACATCTTAAGCAAGAACCTTTTTGAGTTTAGCAACTCTTTAACTAATTCCCTGACCCAATTGTCACAGCTGCCTCAAAATCGTCACTTGAATTCACTCTATCCCCCAAATAACAGAAACTTTTCACCATTTTCACCTCTTCACGCAACTCCAATCCATTCAAGCTTATTTCTTGCATCTTTTAGACACAAAATCTCAGAGTCACTCTTTTTACTTTGTACATCTACTAAGTATCCACCTACCACATTTCACACACAGCAATGAATTTGCCAATAATCATATCCCACAAATTTCAAAAGGCTCTATCTTACTTACAGTCACTTCACCTGCAACACCACTCACACTCTCGGTAACCAGGTCAACCACAAACACAAAAAAACAATGGCAACAATACAGATCCCTGGTTCACAAAATATAGAATGTGTAGAATAGCAATACAAATTTGCTTTCAATGATTACATCTGTCAGAGTGTATTTCATTCATTTTTTAAATTTAAGATAAAAAAATATACTTTTCTTACTCCTATTTCTTTAATATTAGCTGAGCTAAACAGTAATATTTTCAAATAGAAAGCAAACTTTAAGAATTTTGTAACAGGGCTAAAATCTTAACAATTAATTTTGTTTGCCAGTTTTAACACTTGGCAAAAATTAACAGAAACTGTAAGTTTTTTTTACAAGGTCAAGAAAAAGTAGTGATAATCAGGTTCTATCCTTTTGTACTGATTGATGTTAGATCTTTTAAACAATCAAAATAATCTAAATCTTTTTTTCTAAAATTTAAAACTGGTCTTGGTATAAAAATACAAAAATGAAATACATGCAGTATATTACAAATTTTCTAATATTAAGGAAAAGAACATTTTATATTTTTGAAAAATAATTTTAGTAGTATATTGACATGCAAGACAAATCCAGATCTACTCTCCACAAATTTAAGTCTAACAAAACAGTGAGTAAAAAAAACAATATACATGAATATAGTGAATGAGCTAGCATATATGATATAGAATAGTGTTCGATAAATATAGAAATTACTTAGATGAAATAAGAGTTAATAATGAATATAAAAAATTGCTTTTTAAATGAAGATTTGTTGAGAGTTTTTATATTTTCATCAAGACTATTCCAAACTTTTGCACCGACAAACTTAACAAATTGATCACTGATCTTCAACTATTATGATTTTATTTTTGCGAAAATTGTTCCAAAAAACTGGTCATTAGACCCTTATCACCATGCCATTGGTGTTTTTCAAGGATATACTATCTCTCCAATACTATTTATTTCTGTATTTCAAATACTTCTTGACATTCTACAGGAAAGCAAATATGTACCACTTGCATACAAATATAGCAGTAATCCAGAAATACCTAGAATGGTCAGTGCTTACGCTGATGACTTGGAAATCATAACGTGTAACGCAGAAGCTAATCAGTTACAGCTTGACCAATCGGACAAATTCCTTATTTGCACCAAAACAATAAAGGGAATCCGTCAAAATGCAAGAGTCTAGCTTTTAAGAAGTTTGATAAACGTTTCCGTAATTTCAGAAAAAGTCAGTCCAGAATATATTCTGCATATGATCCAATGCTACAAATTTCTGACAACAAAACTTTTTTTATTGAAAATGACCAATTTAAATATCTTGGTCGCCCAATTCAAGCAGATGTGAAAGAATCTAAACTAAGAATTCAGATACGCGAGACTTTACTTGAATGGTTATCACTTGTAGATAAGCAACTCCTGAATAAAACAATGAAATTATGGTTATATAATCATTACATTGCGCCTAACTGTATGTGGAGGGTTATGGTTGTAGATCTGTCTTTCAGTTATTCGAATTTTCTCCATACACTTACACTTCTATTTCTTAAAAGCTGGTCTGGTTTCCCTAGGTCTGCAAATTCAACTTTTCTTTTTGCAGGATCAAAACATCATGCGGGACTGAAGGTCAAAAAACTAACAAGAGTATGCAGGCTAGATTAGTGTACCAAACTTAATTTACTCGACTGATTCGAATGAAAATGCTTTGTACCACAATCGTCTTCACCCTGAAAGTGCATCAAGGACAAACCGTTATCTCCCATCTGTTGAACTGCAATGCCCAATAACTACTGTAAGGGCTAATGCAGGATCTTCAACATCAACCATAAATCGAGCAGGACTTGGATTTTCCGTAGAACTCAAAGCTGTTGAATTGAGTGATCCAAATAAAAACGAAGGACACCGTTTTTCAAGCTTGATCCGTGACAATAACTCGAAGGAGCAACTAGAATTACTTCATAGGCTACAACTTCAGGGATATTAGGTGCGTTGGGATGAACTGATGTCCAGCGATCTGGATTGAAAAAAAATGATCTATGGAGTTTCCCATAGTATGTTTACTTTCGTTGCTGGTTCAACCACAAACACTTTACCAACCCGCGAAAACCTCCATCGCTGGGGAAAGATTGGAACATCCTGTCCTCTCTGTAATGTACAGAGTGCTACTCTTAAACATGTTTTAAATTCTTGTTTCTTTTCCCTTAAACAATGGCGATATTTGTGGAGGCATAATAGTGTTCTTGAGTCTCTTCAACGACATCTGCTTGACTTCTGGAAACAGATTTAATTAAATGTGAACACTTCAAACGACAGCTCGCATTGTATTAACTTTTTAACTTCCGGTGGACGTTCTAGTTACGCCACAAATTCAAACTTGGAAAACAGTTCTAGGCGACTGTTACAATCAAACGTTGCTCTCCTCTCTTTGGCTGATAACTGGACTTTTCTCTTTGATGAGAATGATGATCTGGTATTCCACGCTTCTATTGCAATTACAAAACAAAGGCCTGATAATGTTGTCTTTTCCCGGTCAGTGAGGTATGTAACTATTATTGAGTTGACTATTCCACTCGAAGATTGTTTTTCAAAAGCAGTCAGAAGGAATATTTCCAGATTATCAGATCTAATCACAGAGCTCCTGAAACGGCTGGAGGACCTCAATTTTTACAATTTAGGTTGGTAGCAGAGGGTATGTCTCCCCTTCTCTATCAAATTGTCTCTGTAAACTTGATTTCAAAAAGTCTCGTGCCTCGGCAGTGAAAAAAGATTGTGCAAATATTTCTGCTCGATGCAGCTACGAGATATATCTTAATCGAGATCACAGAAACTGGCAAAATTGGTCAAGTCTTCAATAAATTGCAGTTACAGCATGAAGTTAGTTGTTTTATAGTTTTTGTTTGAGTCTGTTGTGATGTGGTAATTTGATACTCTAATTTTTTTGTTTCCATAACCAGTAAATATTTTTTAAATTTTATTATTATTATCATTGTTATTGTTATTATTATATTGCGCCAGATTCACCATATGGTTACCCTGGGTACCAGAGGTCCCAGAGAGAGAGAGAGGACCTCTGATCACACGAGCAGTGAATCTCACTTTCATGAGTACTGGAATCTGTACTCGGAATCGTAGTGGTTAGAACGCCTACGCTGTATTAAACAGCTTTGTGATTGGTTGTTTAAAATAACTGGTATCAAAACCGGTTTCTAGAGAAACTAATGGCATCGTCTACAAGGAAGGGAAGTCTCTGACTGAATGCAGAAATGGTGTGGTTAAAACGCTAAAACAATTTGAAAACGTTTCACAGATGAAGCCAGCACAAGAAGAAGCATTACTAAATTTCGTTGAAAGACGCCATGTGTTAGCGGTTCTACTCACTGCCAGTGGAAAGTCGTTGATATTTCAAGTCATGCCAGCTATTGTCGCTCACTTGAGTGAAAAGGGTTTCGCTTACCCTGGGAATTCCATCTTAATTGTGGTTTGCTCTTTAAATGCCTTGATAGAATCGCATATAAAAGAATTGGAGAAGTATAAAATTCCAGTGTGTTGAATAGCAGAAGGTGTCGAAGAAGACATGAGGGGTGGAAAGTTTTTTGTAGTTTTTGCTAACCCAAAAACACTTACTAATAAGAAGTGGCGTGAAATGACTCCTTTTTACCAAAAAAAAATCTATTCGGTCTGGTTACAGATGAAGCACATCTTGTTCCTAAGTGGTAAGGGTTAATCACTTTTTTCAAAGCTAGGATATGGTGTGTAATCAATAAGAACAAATTTTATAAGAACGGTGTCACTCAAATTAAGAATAGTCTAGGCCAAAATAAAAATGTTAAGGAAAAAAAACTTTATAAAAAATAAGAAACGCAGCAGGCAGTCGCACTTCCTAATACCGTGCTGTACAATATATTATATTGTTATTTCTCCTTTCTTAAATAAAATTTTGTAGGTCCCTAACTGTATTGAAATCATGTGATTTGGTTTATATGGCATATTACATTATAAGAACAAAATAACAATCTCAGCTTCAAATTGTTGAAAAAAGTAAGAACATTAAGCCTGAGCAAAATTTAACTGTTTCTTATTTAAAACTGATAAACTGATTTATTATTAGCTGATATGTCCTTGGCTACTTATCATGAGTGTACATTGTATCATAAAAACAGTGCAACAAATGTTGTAAACTTGTATGTAAACTTGAATATGTTTTTCCTGAAAAGATTTGAAGCTTTAAGAATTGTAAGATTTATTCATATTTCATTTATTGCAGCAAATGATAAAGGTGTATTGACATATTTTTTTTATTTCATATTTTATTAACCTATTATGTTAAAAAAAAAATTTTAGACCTAGAAATCATCTGAAACCTTTTTTTTTGTAGCTTTAGATACTCAAATTTTGGCTTAGAAATTATACAGCTTTAAATTGTATGACCAAAAGATTGGTTTTGAAACATGTGCTGTTTTGAGCTTCGCTTCATGGATTATTTTTTTTCTGGTCTGAAATTGCACAAAGTTGATTGTGATTGATCACTGAATGTGATCTGCACTAGCTCGATTGCTACCATTTTGTTTTGTTTTTGTTCCAAACCTTCTGACATCACAAGGCTGGAAAACCAGTTTTGGCTGCACAATTTCTGATACAACTTTTAAGCTCTGGAGTATTTAAGTAAGAAATACAATTTTGGACAATTTCTAGAGTTAAAAAGTTTAAAACCAATTATTAACACTACGAGCTAATAAAATAAGAAATAAGAAAATATGTCATATGTACACTTTAATAATAGAATATTTCAGCAGGAATTTGTTTGAAGCAATAGTATTTTTTTATTAGTGTAACCATGTTTTATTTTTAATGTATTATACCATCTGATTAGTTTTTTTTGTTAATTTGAGCAAAAGGGGTAACGTGAATGCCAAAGAAAGAACATTTGCTTTCAGAGAATGTTTTCTGCGTCTCAGGGAACTTCGATCGTTATTTCCTAGTGGATCTTCTGTCTTAGCTCTGATAGCAACAGCTACAGCAGATGTAAGAAAAGAGACAATAGAAAAACTTGCTCTAAAGCCTAAAACGCATGAAATTGTTTTAAGCCCAAACCGTCCGAATATTTATCTGTACAAGGTAAAGGCGAATAAAAGTCTTGACTGCTTCATTTGGCTGATAAATACTTTTTAGAATCAAAATATAAACACCCCAAAAACAATTGTTTATTGCAAATCTCAAAAATATTGTGGTCAGTTGTATAAACACTTTAGGTTACAGCTTGAAGTTAGTGCGTTCTTTCCTTTAGATGCAAAGCCAGTTTCAAAGAATTCATTGATCGAAATGTTCCACTCCAATACTCTGGAGATATAAAAAAAATTGTTATAGACACTCTCTTTTACTTGAATGGGGCTGAATGAATGCAGAGTTGTTTTTGCTACGGCAGCATTAGGCATGGGAATAAATGTGAAGGATATCAGACAGGTCATTCAATATGGCCCACCCGGTGAAATCGATGATTTTGTTCAATAATTAGGAAGAGTTGGACGTGATGGAATGGATGCAAAGTCTATTCTTTTTTATACAGGCACACACTATCAAGAATTATGCTAAGTGTAGTAAAGATTGCCTCAGAAATATTTTATTAAATGAATTTGGTGAAAACAAAGATGACGCTGTGAATGTTAAAGGTAACAAATACTGTTACGTCGCGTTTGAAAAAATTTCCCAGAAATCCTTGCATATAGGTTTGATGAAAACGAGGTCACGCATGAGGTTTTCGAAGAAAGATTTGCACGGAGCTTGAAGAGTGTTGGGGAGTTGAAGATGTCGCCTAGTAAATCTCACGCTCAGACGCTCAAAATACACACAAATTCATACGTTATTCGCGGTAGACCTACACCAAAAGATGCCGAGCGTCAACTTGGAAACGGGTCGTTCCACGAACTGAAAGCATATCAAAAATACTCAAAGCAACTGAAATGAACTCAAAGCAAACTCAAATGAACTCAAAGTAAACTCAAATGACTAGAAAAACAAATACTAACACTTTAGTAAACAGGAACTTGATTGACAACAATTAAAACTTACTGATAAAGACGTCAAGAAACAAAATGGTTTCCAAGTTGGATTCTCCTGCGAAGACAGAAGTTTGTAATGCACAGATGAGAAGCTAACATTGCATCAATTGCCACGAGGGTAATGTTATTATTATTATTTACTAAAGAGCGTTTTCATGGCTGTCATGGGCATGCTTCTGGTGGTTGTACAAAACTTCATACTGTCAACAAGAACTTTGATAAGCTCTTTAGAAACCAATTCTGATGCACAATTATCTTTATGCGATAGTCGTCATAAAAAGTCGATTTCAGCAGAAGAACGAAGGTCTCGATATACCAAGCTTCTCACATGTAATGTGAAACCCAATCCTCGTTTAATTACACGTGACCGGGAACCAAGCCGAATCGCAGTTAATATATTTTGCATAAAAGCAAAAATTTACAGAGATCATTTCGTAAATATATTTTCAAAAATGTCATCCAGAATTCATTGCTTGATAAATAAATGTAATTTCAATCACGAAGAAGTCAAGTTGTACTCAAAACATTACCATAAAGTCCGTACAAAGATTAGGAAGCCCCTTGATTCTTCACCTAGAATGAAGAGGAGATTATTTTATGGTCCATAAGGGACTTCGAAAGAAATTGAAGTCCCATAAAAGAATAGCAAATATTAATTATCAGCCATTGTTGACAAATCTTTTTTCAGATGGCAGGTCATTAAATGTTTATAAAAATCTTAGCCACAGAAACAATCATTGTAAGTTTACTTTAAGCAGAGATATAGAAAAAAAATCCAGAACCACCCACAGTAATTGACTCCAGCAAAACAATTTGTGCTCCATATTCTCAATGTAACACATTGCAATGTTTTGATTAAATGCTGGTCGTCAGTGTGTGGCCATGTCACTGTGTGCATTGATATACAAACATAGGAGTTCAATAATCTCTTCAGAAGACCTAGTAAAGATAATGAATCTTGGAAATGAGTTATATTCTGTCTTATCAAGATTTCACAACCAAGACTTTTTACTGTTGACAGAATTACCTAATGCAGTGTCAGTATTTGAAACTTATTATGATATTCAGTACAGTCCAAGCTATACTGGGAATACACATGATGTATCGTCTAATGTTGATTTCATGTACTGTATGTCTTTGGGTAATGCACTTCAAATTTTAATGTGAAGGAGATGGTAAATTTAAGGTACTTGTATACTTCTAGACATTCATAACTTTAATGCTTTAATAAATTTCTTTCAGACATTCTATGATGTCTATGACCACTCAGCAAATTCATATGAACTCAATGGTGTGCATAATTCTATCCCTTGTATCAACAATCTTTGTCTAGCTGAGTTTATGCATGTTAGTTACAATAAGGTCTAAGATGGAAGTGTTTCTGGTAGGTTGCTGGAAAACCTGTTTTAGATTGTGGTTAGAGGCCAAGTTACCAATGCTAAAGTCATTAAAATCGCCAAGCAGAACCAGACCATGATTAAGGTATTTGTTGCGTAAGTGGTCAGTAGTGGAGATTAATTAGATAGTCATTAAGATCTTTGTGATTTTCCACTGGACGACCTCCTGGATGATGAACAACAAAGACCGCAACGCCGGACAAGGGCCAAGGTAGGCGTTTTGGGCGTAATATAAGCCATAGCATTTAAAAAGAGGGCTTTCTAACACACGACATCGTTTTCCAAAAATATCACTGTTAACATAGAAACATATTCCACCACCCCGACCATCAACGCGATCTTTACGGAAAAAATTGAAACCATTAGTTGCTAGGAGGCTGTCACCGATTTCATCATGCAGCCACGATCAGTTATAACAACTAGATCAACGGGGTTGGTGGATAATAATGCCATAAGTATAAGAAATATAGATCGTGCATTTTGTACCAAAAGACTAGGCAGCATAGATTTCCGTGTTGTGGTCTTAATGGTTTTGCTGTTATTACTGATATAAATTAAGTTGGTAGCACATGAACCAGGCTGAAATTTATTAAAAAAAATGATTTTGACGTCGACCACTGATGCGTAAAGAAATTGGAAAAACCCGTGCGTTATAATCTTGTCTTTCGAACTCAAAAATGTTGCCTATGTTGCCAGAGGTGTCAAGTTGAATATTTAATGTATCAGAAGTACGAAAATGTAAATCGTTTCCATCATGTAGATAACCCGTAGAAGATGTGGTGAGCAAAGTTCCATTTGTTGATATTACTGTTGATATAGGAGTAAATCCACATGTGAATAATTGTTGATGTTTCTTTATACCAGCTCTTCAGTCAAGACGGGTGGGATTATAATCTTGCCTTTCGAAGTCAGGAATGCTGTTTATGTTTCTAAAGGTATCAATTTGAATATTTAATGTTACTGCATATGTAAATCGTTTCCATGTTGTAAAAAACCCGTCGAGGACGATGTAGATAATAAAGTTTCATTAGATGATATTGATATTGGTGAGGGAATAAACCCACGTGCATGCAAATGTCGATGTTTTTTTACACCAGCTCTACAACCACGGCCGGTAGGTTTAGATCTTGATATGGACAAAAAAAAAAGCAAAATCGATTTTTCCAACTTTGGCCACTATTTTCCAATTTTGTTCGATTTTTACAGACACTAGCTCTTAAGAAGGCTTTAAAGTTCAGTTGTTAAAAAAATTGATAACAAGATTGGCGAAGTTGATTCCGGGCGCTAACTGAAGATCAGCAAAGGCAGTTTCTTTTAAATGCCTTCTCCCTAAATACTTTCCACAATGGCCACAAATGAATGTAGACATTTTCCATTAACGGTCATGCTGTTTGTCGTACTGGATGGTACAGGGCTCTAGGAATTCCTAAAAGATGGTAAGTCACACAATTAATTTTAGAACAGAAAAAATGAATATTAAGTATCATTATTACATGGCAAGTCAAACTTCTAGTACCAGTAACGAAATCCAGCACACTGATTCGCCAAAAATCAGTTCAATAACTTTCCATGCATACAAGACCCGGAAGTTATTGGACTGACCTGTTGCTAATGTTTCGTGCTTTTGTTTTGTTGTTGCATGTATTCTAGAGCAACCTATTAATTTGTTAGTTTATTTGCTTTTTTCAGGTATTATGGTATTCTATGAGAATTTGAGGAGGGTCTGGTGTCTGGGCAAAACTGACGACTAGTTCAAAGTGGACTTATGATCATTTACAGCAGGCAATCACGTTATTACAAGGCAAGTGAGTAAAGATTACGTCGAGTAAGACAATTTTTTTGACCTGATTATTCCTCCATTAAAGCATTTTTAATATTTCTGGTTTTAGATTATTTAATCCTAATTTTTGAATTTACAGACCATATTGAGATGTTAGCGGACTATATGCCAAATGACAATAAAATGTTTACCCATGTGTTAGTTGAAAACACAGATATTTATGATGTACACGCAGATCATGAAAAAAGCAAATATTGACATTGTCTCGTGGTTTTCTTGCAAAAAAATGTGGAGAAGCCATTTCAGGAGTATTTGCAGCACTATAAAGTGTGTATAACTTCTTATGCAAAACTTTGCTTTAACCTGTTTGTAGATAACAAATCATTTAAAAGTTTTAAAAAGAAATTAAAGACCATAAGCAACAAGAATAGGAATGTGAAGGATGCCTCAGCAAAATTACATTATAGTCTAGTTTTAGTTCTTGGTGTGAGTCATTAGGATTTTATTTTCTGCTACTTAAACTTTGTGAACTGTAACAATTAAAAGTTTTTCCATTAAGCTAAACAAATACTGTTATCATTTAACACTTAAGGCTGGTCTTCACTAGGCATATGCACAAGCATAAGCTAGTGAGGACAGCGCTGACACAAGCATAAGAATGTACGCACGCGCACTAAGGAAAAATGAGTACGAGAGGGAAAGGGAACAAGAGTCAAATCAAAATGGACGACGAAGAGCTGTTTCTAAACCTTTCCTTAATGTTATTAGTCTACCTTTTCGAGGCAAATTAAAACGAAAACACAGAAGACCGAAAAGATTCTGGATTAGAAACATTTATTGTTACAGAAGGGCAGGAGAGTTTAATAATCTGCTTCGGGAATTACGGTTTGGTGATAGAGAGATGTACTTCAGGTAAGCTTTAAAGTCTATAAATCTTCATATACGAATATAACTTTTGCTTTGCTTCTATGCGCTTTTATTTGCATGTAGTTCTAAGGATAAGCCATGATCCAACCGCGTCAAGTAACATTGAAATCTTGCATGTTCCTTGTATTGTAACTCATTTAAAACATTTCTAATTTCAGGTACTGTACATGAGAATGTCTCCCGAGAATTTTGATTATTTGTTGTCAATAGTGGGTCCAGACATTAGAAAAAAAACTAGACTAAGGCAAGCTATCGAACCTGCAGAAAGACTTGCATTAACTATTCCAAGTCATTTGAATAGTATTGCGTGACTCCCTGGGGAATGCAAATGAGGCATAAATAAAGACGAACGTGC
>JAOBRB020009594.1:0-16392 GCA_027575285.2 Zoanthus pulchellus | reverse complement strand
AGGGTAAAAACTATAATTTTGTTTAAAGATTCTTTAAAAAATGAAAATGTTGCTCAGAATAGAAAAAGTTGCTTAGTATCGAAAAAGTTGCTGAAATTTGGAAAAGTTGCTCAAAAGTTGCCGAGCAGAATCTGTCTGTGCCTACCACCCAGCCCCCAAATAATTTGGTTGGAAGGGCCAGTTTCAGCCTTTACTCAAGGCACCTCGTGACATATTATTGCTTATTCTTTGTGTTTAATATCCAGCTCATAAAAAGTGAAATAAGAAATAGCTAGGTGCCAATCCCGATAATGGCAAAATATATGTTCCGAGCGAACTCAACTAATCAAGTTTGCAGTTGTGACAGTTGTATAAAACATCATAAATTTACAACAAACGACAATCAAATAATTTTAAAAAAATACTCACGGGATAAAGTGGCGGCGGCTGAAGGATCGGAGCGGGCATTGCGTCTTTTCCTCTTCCAATGCCCAAAACGCTAATATCAAACGTAAATCCTCTTCCCCTACTTCCACGACCCCTTCCCCTTCCCGCCATCTTGTATTTGGGGATGGACTGAGTTCTACTCTAAGTAGAAGAACCGCTGTCATTTAACGAAGTGTTCCATATGGAGCGAAAAAGCGATGAATACTTTTTGTGAAATATCTCTAGTTTCCTGAAGAATCGAACTAAAAGAGACAAATTGTTAACAAGGAAAAAAGGGGAAGCTAGAATTTACAACCACTGCACAGTCTCCAGGAGCTCGGACTCTAAGCTATACAAGCATGCAATGTATACATTGGTTTTTACATTTATAAATTCTTTACGTATCTTTGAAGTTTCATACAAGTTTTTTATACTTTTATTTTTTTAAAAAATACGTTATACTGTCGCAAGTTTTGCCCTAGTCCCAGCCAGCTGCATTTTCTGTTTCTCTTTGGTTTTATTGAAAGCCTAAACTTTTGGTGTAGAATATTAGCTTGGTTGGAGACTTATACTTATAGTAAAAGCTTTTATTTGTGGGCGCTGGTGTTTCCCTGTGCAAGATATTCAGTGTTTGCTATGATGGAATTGGTCAGATTTGTGTTCTGTGGCTGATCGACTGCATATGCCAGCAAAAAATGGGTTACTTTATATATTTTTGTCTCTTTTTTGATGTGTCACAAACCCTTCTCAACTGTTGTTTCTTGAAAAAGTGTTGAAATCAAGCTCCAGCATTTCTTTATTTACCCCATATAGTTTTGAGCTTTAGGAATCGGGCAAAAATGCGTCGATGCAAACTTTCTTCTACACTGTAATGTTATATTTGCCCACTCTATTGTGCCTGAATATTATGTAGGGCAAACTTTCTTTGGTACAAACACAAAACAAGGTAACCGGCCTGCTGTTTTATTTTAGCGTGGCAGGGAGAAATTATAGAAAAAAAGTCTAAATTTTAGACTCAAATAATTTTTTCTCAGCAAGTATTTAAAATTAATTAAATTCCTATGCTCATCCAAAAGACATTCATACTGGCCATCAGTTAAAAATATTTCCAAGTAACTCAGTTTAGTTATTTTTGCTTATTCTTTTTCTCAAGGAGAGGGTGCTTTTCAGTAATTATTCAAGCTACCTTTGTTACCATGGTAACAAGAGACTCAAACATGCAGTTCTTGGTCAAGTTTAGTAATCATATGTTGAAACACGGTATAAGTTCCTTGAAAAGTTTGTATTTGAAGAAAACGTTTTCTTAGGTTAAGTCCCGCCTTAACGACCATTTAACGAAAGCATGAATGCGCCTGCCAAACTTGAGACGATCGAAAATCGAATGCAAAATTAATTTTCTATTGTTTACGCCTGACAACCTGATTCCCCAACCATTCCGATATCTCTCCCCGAGCTAATAAGGAGATGATGTATTGATTGCGCATGGCCGAGTATAAATTGTGAATGCCGCATTTCCCTGGTCTTGCGTTGCTGATTCCTTGCTAGAGACCTGTGCGGGGATTGGCGGAGGTTGAGCTCTAGCTACGCTTGCTTTCTCCAACGTAGGTAAAACTGCAGCCTTTGGAATTCACTTTCCAAACAATTTTTCCACAAATTGCTTTAGATTTAACAAGGCTCTGAACCACAAAAAACTAATTGGTAAAATGGTTGCCACAGTTACTCCAGAACTTGAATTAGGGAATATAGTTCCATATTAGTATAAATAGCTTCCTGTTCCACTGCAATGAGTAAATTATCTGAATTGAAATAATAATTTCACAATTAGACAAATAAAACATGGTAAAATGGCGGGGGGGGGGGGGAGGAATGTTGTTGAACTTACTATAGAACTCGGGGATTATTGTTAACGTCTCATGCATATTAGTATAAATGGCTTATTTTCCACCATAACATAGCCGTTACTCAATATTGTCAAACAGATACACTAAACGTTGGAAATTTAATAGAATGTCGTCAATTCCAGTAAAAAAACAGATATAGTTACCGCCCTAATGTCTTTAGATCAGAGTTCTGACTTAGCGAATGTTGTCTGCGAGTTTTACCGACTCCCGACTTCAAGGACTTTATTGCTTCACCTTTCAAGGACTTTATTGCTCACAGACAGCTCAAGCTTTATTTCTATCAACAAGGTTTTTTGTATATAGCTATTTACAACACATCCATGGAGTCGGTTAAAAATATATTTTCTCAACAAAACAGCTTAATTTATTCCATAGGTGTCAGTTGCTAGCATTAGGTGGAGTTATTATTATTTCGATTTAATATGACTTGCATACAAATAACACAATACAGCCTTGGATATCGATTATAAAGGTTTGCATGGAACAGTTAAGATTAACAATTTTCGATAAAAACGATCTACTTTATGCCAGAGTGTGTTGTTTGCTCCTAACAGGGGATTTAACTTGGTTTACGAAATACTTTTTATCCCGGTTTTCCCATCATAAAGAGAAACCTAACATAAGCAACACACATATGGAATAATTAAATTAAACTGTTTTTATTGAGAAAATTTAATTTTAACTGCCTCCATGGATGTTTTGTAAATAAATTTATACAAAAACCTTTATGGCTTATTTAAGGTTGATAGATAGAGCAGTGAGTCGCTTATGCATTGATCAATGAAAAGACAGACTTTAAAAGAGTTATATGCGGAGGCACTCTCATTCTGGTTTTGCTTTTGAAAAATATACTACGGGTCCCTTGTGCTTCAAGTCCATGACGTTGGTATTTGACGCCTAAATTTCTTTGAATTTGTTGGTAATAAATGCCAAGAATCAACTGAACCGAGTAACATAATTCGAAAGCTCAAAACAATTCAATGACCTCAATCATAAGTTACCCAAAGGCTAGTTTAAAAACAATCGAGTAACTGATTTTTTTTAAAAAACTAACAAAACTTTTATGGGTGTCTCGCGCACCTGCTGCTGTCATTGTTTTTGAAAAACTTGAAGTTTTATTTTAATCTCCAACGTGTCATCAAGCTGTGCAGCTAAAATTGAATCAGAGACCCTTGGGTCACTTTAAATTAAAATGGACCCTCGATCTTTGTCATTGTAATTACTCGGGGGCTTTTAAATTGTTTAGAAAACCTATCTACAAATCAATGTTTATTTGAGATATCTAATGCGATGAAAATGATGAAAAATTATTACTGATCAGTTTTGCTTCTTACAATTTTGTAATGCGTTTTTTTAAAACTTCTTCTGTTAAGTTTTTTATAATTATAATCTTAAATCTCCAACCCATAACGCACTTTTAAGTCTACACTGTTTTTTCCAGCAGACTGAGCAAAAGCGAAAAGTGCAAAGTACATATCTGATTTTCTACGCTTTATAGCAACGCACAAATAATGTTTGTAAAATATTACAAAATATGGAAATTATTATGTGAAATAACAAATTAGTTCGCCAAAACAATACTTCAGTAGAAGCAAAGGTGAGGATTTTACAAACTTCCGAAGGAAATCAATAATGTTTAATTTGATTCATTTTACTATGTACATAAAAGCCTTTTATTAGAGTTTGAGGTTGATTCGTGTCCTTATAGGGCAACTATGGTTGTGCTTCTTTTGTGCGGGTTGAAAATGAGTTGTTTACACGAAACTACGCTCTAAGCTATGAATACCTGATGTGCTTCTAATAAAAGCCAGTAAGAACGACAAACGATTTATCATGAACTATTTTGTTTATTCGCCCTCGCAGGAATCTTTTTGTTAATAAAGCTGTATATCGTTTCAAATTCAAAAATCTGAATTTATTCATCAGACGCCATAATTTGGAATTAATTCTAGAAACTTTTAATTCTAAAACCCCGACAACAAATCTTTATGCTGTTTACCGAAACAGCGGAATATATCGCTTAAAATGTTTTTGGTAATGACGATTTCTGAATCACGGTTCTTTAAGAGTATTACCTTTTCACTCGCGAAACTAAAAGCTTTCGATGACGGAATATTTTATTCATGCTTTTAACCTGATATCTAAAACACTAAACGTGGATCATTTACAACTATATACATCAATATTTTTTTGGGCTGAAAAGAGTACCGAGTTCAGCATTTTGAACAACTTCACTCAAATTTAACAATTTAACAATACTTTATTTTAATGTCTAATAGTAATAGTTACTCCCTTTTTATTCTTATTAATAACGACAATATTCTTTTTCGTTGTGAAAATGCAAATTATTATGTGTGTTTTCATATAAGCAGCTGTCTACCCTGTTTAAATGGCAAGTTTTTATGTAAATACACCAAAGTTTTCGCAAAGTCGAAACATATTTCAATACTAAATTTACGTAAAGTAAAATCACGCTTCCTTAGTCTCAATGTTTTTTATTGTTGCCAATAAACTCATTCCTGTGAAATGCTTAAAATTATTAAATTTAGTTACTTTCGGCTCTTTTCTCTCCAGCTACTCACAATTTCTTCATCTTCTGGAGCTGTTGATTTAAATGCCTCTTCTTTCTGCGCGTTTTCGAAATATTCGAAGACTTTTTCGAAACTTTCGCGCGGAATTTTATACCCTTTCACCCTTTCAGACGCGACTATCACATGATGTAACTTTGGTAGAAGGCCACAATCTGGAAGCTTGAGAGTTGAACCATCTAAAAATTTTCCTGAACTCTTATTCAAGAATTCATTTAATTTTTTCAGCTCAATCTCAAGCGCTTGCTTGTGTTTTTCCGAACTAACTGGTTCTCGAATGAATGCAGAAAATTTGCTGAAAAGTGACATTCCAACTACGTCTAGTTCTTTGCTCGTTGCTCGAAGTGCGCTCGCGGGTTGTCCTTCTTGGTCGGGAAACTTCTCCATGATGTATTCGATGATTGCTACCGAATCCTCAATGATTATGTTTTTGTTTTCATCTTCGTTGTAGTGAACAAGCACTGGAATCCTAGATTTGCTACTTCCAAGTTTCTGGAACGTCTTCTCTAGGTC
The DNA here is from genome assembly GCA_027575285.2 of Zoanthus pulchellus. NCBI lineage: Eukaryota > Metazoa > Cnidaria > Anthozoa > Zoantharia > Zoanthidae > Zoanthus > Zoanthus pulchellus. The sequence goes on along the minus strand of JAOBRB020009594.1, from coordinate 10,985 downwards.
GTCGCCAGTTCGAAAACTGACAAATTTTTCTTGAACGTCAATTCCTTTCAGCTTGCAAACCATCATCACTCGATGACTGAAGATGCAGTCTCCACGTTTCTTGTATTGATCATTTATTGTACCCACGCTTGAGCCCTAAATATAACCAGGAAAATATTTTCTTGGTTTTGTTTACTCGCAAAGCCAAAAGTATATATCGTATGTCCCCTTACCTTCACATAAACAGTCCACGTATCTGGCATCTTTATTTCCTTGATGTGATGACAATGTTGAGTGATTAACACTGAAAGGTTTTCTCAATTCTTTTTTGCTTTTTTCTTGAAGAGAACCCAAAACAGAACTTTTTCCGACCTTGAATGGTTCGCCGACTGACGGGTGCTTTAGCACAATTTGTTGGAAATCTATCAATCGCAACAGTGCTTTTCTTCCCACGCCGTATTTATAAGCAAGAAGCACAAACAAACCGCTGGTCTTTAGAACAGACAAGGCACAAGTCGGTGACATAAGTATGGGTCAAACGTGTCCTTTGGTATTAAGTTTTTAAAATCTTTTTTATGAAACTGATATTATTAGCTTTAAGATATAAAAAGGTGAAAGAGACAAAAAATGAGGCTCATAAAAAACAACTACGCGAATGTGCCTAATACTAATAGCTTCGTAGTTATGATAAAAAGATGTATGGTTCAACATAATTGCATTGGCAAAACCATGAATCAACTGAGAACCTTTAGAAATATTGGCTTTTTTATTGCACGGCAACATGCTTTCTAACGTACTAAAACGATAAATTATTAATTGCAGGCTTGAGCTCTCTCTCAGTAGCCGTAGTTAGTATGCTATACTGAATGCAATCTACACCTATCAAATTATGAATTCTCTAATTTACGCAAAATCTTTCTGAAAAACATGTTGCTAAGCAACTAAAATTTATACTGTTTTCCACCTGAAAAAAAACCTAAAACTTATTGTCATAAAACTACGTGTTAATTTTTTAGTAATATTTGATAAAGAAAATTGCTTGTACGTTTCCCATTAAGCCCTTAAGTCTCTTGTCAATTCAAAGATACCCAAGATAGACTTCTTTTGAATACCAAAAACCTCTTTTCGTGTTCCAAAGGCCAACCTACACAATGGGCAATGCAGAAATGGAAGAAAAACAAGAAAAAGATCAGACATATTGATAGCTGCAGAAATTAATGACAGAAGGCAAACACGACACAACAGAATTTTAAGCTTTACAATTGTAAAAATTGGTACTGTTCCGTCACGCGGCAATCTAAACAATCTAAGAAATTGTGAATTTGCATGCGTTGATAGGTTTTCCTTAAGTAAGGTTAATAAGTTTGCAATTTTGTTCAAAATTAAAAACCAAATATTATAACTCGATATCTCGGGCCGAACCAAGTTTCTCAACATTTAATTTTTGTTCCAGCCATTCCGTTCACATGAAGCCGAGACAATTCGGGGGTGCGAGATATCTCAGTCTGGAAGGTAGGGATAGCACTACGGGTAAAGTTATCTCGGTCAATGTGAACGGTTCACACCGAGCTATCTGGGTGATTAAGGACAACTTCGTGGATCATGCGCATGCGTTTCTATCAAAACGAGACAAGACGGCGGTTACTTAACAACATTAACCGAGACATCTCGGGGACAAGTTTTCTCATGTGAACCAGGGACAGTTTCATGGCTACAACACCGAGATAACCCTATCCCCCGACATATCTCGCCTCATATGAACAGACCCTAAAAAATGAGTCAAAAGGAACTGGTTTCATTTACAAAAAAAACTGTCTTTAAATATCCATAATTTTTGTTGTAAAGTTGAGTTAATATAGGTTGATCATCGCTACATTCTACTACACGTTACGATGATCAAGAGATTTCCACCGAGTGTTCATTACCTCATGCATCTTAAACAATTACTAAAAGCGGAAAAATTTTGATCTATTTAATGCACGGTTCATCTGGCTTGACGGTTGTTCTATTTCCATTTTTCTCCAAATGGTAAAATTTAAATAATCTTTTTACCTATCCTTTTTGTTTGGTTGCGGACCTACCTAAATGTTAACAAGTTTCAATTGAAACGGAGAGTAAGGCAATATTGGCTGCTTTTAACCCTATCTAGCCGGGGCTTTTTTGACGTCAAACAGCTGGCTGGGGAAAGGATGGGGAAGGGGGGGTGATTTGATTTAACTCCCCCCACTGTAACGTTATTGTTTTTCATCCAAATCTTGTGAAACTTGGGTCAATTGATAAATGTTGTAAGCCGGTTACAAGATAGTGGTGTCAATTTTTAATTAGTTAAAACACGTGACATCAAATTAATCCTCTTGGTAATCAACAGATATAGATAACCCTAGGAATAAGACCTATATGGACGATTCACTCTCTTATCCTTCAACCTCTCTTGGTAATCATCAGATTTGGATAACCCTAGTAATAAGATCTAATTGGGTGACCAATCTCTTACGCTTCACCCTCTCTTGGTAATCATCAGATATGGATAACCCTAGGAATAAGATCTATATGGAGGACTCACTCTCTTACCCTTCATCCTCTCTTGGTAATCATCAGCTATGGATAACCCTAGGAAGAAAATCTATATGGACAATTCACTCTCTTACCCTTCATCCTCTCTTGGTAATCATCCGATATAGATAACCCTAGGAAAAAGATCTATATGGTCAATTCACTCTCTTACCCTTCATCCTCTCTTGGTAATCATCAGATTTGGATAACCCTAGGAATAAGACCTATATGGAGGATTCACTCTCTTACCCTTCATCCTCTATTGGTAATCATCAGATATGGATAATCCTAGGAATAAGATCTATATGGAGGATTCACTCTCTTATCCTTCAACCTCTCTTAGTAATCATCAAATATGGATAACGCTAGGAATAAGGCCTACTTCGGTGATTTACTCTCTCTCGATTTCTGAATAATAACAGAATTATTAATTGCTTAGTAAAACCACTCGGATGGGGTTTCTTCAGTGGTAGTAGCGGAAAGCTCTTTTAAAGCTAAAACTTGAGAATCCTAATTGGCAAGCACGAAACAAAGTACAGCGACTCAACAGGAAGTGTTTACTTGTGTCACCCGCATTCTAATGAGCGTCTCCTAGTATCAACTTACGCTGATTTTTGCTCTTTACCGTTCTTTTTCATTAAATCATTCATTCTATTACAAAGCAGATTTATTTATTGACTTCAATTTACAACCACATCAACCGCAATTATCAAGTTAAAAAAAATTCTTACACCAATATTGCAACTGTACATAGTTATTGCTATTCTACATATCTCGCTGGCTAACAATTACTACACAAAATACTCTCCTACTCTTCGCTGCGGACACAGAATTGAACATATGTAATTGGTTGAAAACAAAAGTTTCTTTCTCTTCATTGGTTCAAATTCCTGCGTCCCCTACATGAAGTAAAAGCTAAAAACCCTAATACGAAATTAACTAAACCATACAGATTGATCATGACTGTTCATAACTGAAATCAGTTACATTAAAGACCTGGTAGCGAATATTAAATGTTGTACCATTACTAGTATTGAGCCTTAAATTTTCTGTCAGTAGACGATGCCTGAGCCTAAAAACCAGGAAGATTTTGAGAACTTAAAGCAAACTTGCTTCCTGTCCTTCAGCCGCCTGCGGCTAGAAGGTTCTGCTTCTTCACACGTTTTCAAATCTCTTTTGCACTGAACAGATCAGTTATCAGGCTAATTCTTAGTAGAGATACTTAATGTTTAATATTCATGCTGTAAAATTGATAATATTCTGAAAAAATATAGTGTCTAGTAACTACTTTTTAAAAATGTCAAATTCGTTTTTGATTTTCTTGTTCTTCACGCGGAATTAATTTGTGCAGCTAATTGATGGAAGGCCAAGTATCTATTTTTCCCTCTTCATACTAATTTATTCTATAAAAGATTGGTTGAACGAACAATTTTTTTTGATTCTAATTTTTACAATGAAATTACACACAACGCTAATTTTTTACGTATTGACAGAAACATCATCTGTAATTACCTATCTATGATACATTACAACAAGCATTTTACATTGTACATAGATTACGTAAAACGCAATACCGAAACTAACAAGAAAAAAATCGAGTCTTATCGTACTGCAATGAACATTTCTCATTATCATTCACGCTGATTTTGCAAAAAAAGTTATTTTAGAAAATATTTTATCACCTAAAAAATCATAACAAGTTAGTTTGGTTTCAAGGTTTCTGTAAAACCATAAATGTTGGTATAATCAATGATTATATCAACTATATTCAATCGACAACAGGAATTCTGTTAAATGCACGTCTTCAAAGAAAATAGTAAGGTTGATTTCAGTTAAGAAAAAAATTTCATCAACAATTCAAAGTTTTCAAACTGCAACTCCCTTCGAGTTACGAGCTTCGTGTCATGAAACTTTGTCTAAAAGGTTTGTTGCAAAATCGAACAGCGCCAGCTGGATTCAAAGTCACAAGTATTATTTGAGAATAAATTACATGACACAAAAATTGACTACTAATCAATTATATCTATTATAAGTTCAAAAATGTTTTGAGCATTTTGTAATTATCTATAGAAAGTTTGATTAGATGATGAAACACCGTACTTACTCCCTACCCCTTTCCCTGGGGTGTGATTGGCTGTTCTATTATTTTTTGCTTTGTAATTGGTTAATCAAATAAAAATGGAACGACATTTAAGCTAATTTACGAACCAACGATATTGTAGGAATCTTTAGTAACTTAAAAATAAATATAATGAACTAAAAATCGAGAGAAGGCAAAGAGCGTGAGCATATGCGCACAAAAGCTACTGCACGTCATGTTGCATTCATTCATTCCTCATTTCACGTTACATCATACGTGTAAGCAGAAACACTGTTGATCCGCATTTATTTAATCAAAGTCGCGACTGACATACTTCTTTAGTATTTGCTGTTTTCACCCTATCCCCACACAGCAAATCAACTCTATTAATTGTAACTTAGAAAAATCTGACGATTCTTATGTAAGAATTAATTATAGAAAACATAAAAGTGCATATGAAGTCAAAAACAAGTTTAACTCAATGTTACTTCAAGTTCTTAATACCTGAAACATCAGTCCAGTTTTAAACAAGCGAAAGTGCTTCTGCTACTATGTAGTATTAAGACAGTTCAAAATCTTGAAAACAGATGTCTATAAACGGTCAAATGTTAATAGATTTGACGCAACCAGTTTTCTTTATCGGCAGTTATTCCTCACTTCTAAGCCAATCACGCACTATGAAACAAGCTCCGTCCCGTCTAGTTGGCTACACCATCAGAGCCAAAATCGTTACCATTCTCTCGAGAGATCTGTTTCGCTATTTTAGCTGCTTTAAGAAGCAAAAAACTGTTTTTAAGTACATTTTAGCGACTCATGCAAATACTATATTTCGTAAGGAGGCTATTGTAACCTTCAATTTTCTGCAAAGTTGTCTTTGTTTACTTCATATGCACTTAAAAAACAACACCCTTGTGTTGCCTTAATTCAGTCTGAATACTGTAGCTTGGATATCCTCTTTAATCTGACCAGTCATCCTCGTCTTCAAAGTCTTCATCTTGACTGTCTTCATCTTCATCTGCAAAACAAACAGAAACTCAGCACGAGTTCATATCCCTACAACCTGGGTACGAAGCCTTGGATAGAGACTGACTGACATGGGCTGAGATTTGTCGATTTTAACTCCGGGGGCTTTTCTCCGGATACTCCGGTTTTTCTCCCTTTGTAAATTCGACTTTCTCGCAAAAATCTGAGCCATCGAGCGATTAAACATTAGCTCCAGGATGGGAGAAATATGCAACATTTTCAACTTTGAGTTTGATTGCCACATTGTGCAGTAATGGAAACAGGCTCTCAGGATAAAAGTTTCATGTAAAAACTCATCTTTTCTCATCAACTTTGTGTTGATGAGCCGCGTCACTTTTAAGGGAGATGAATCTCATCCTGGGCGAGAGGTTATTTATCCCGGACAGGATGCGACGGGGTGAAACTACTCATGTAAATCATATGTTTTTCCTCCAGGAACGATTTTAATCCCTGGACGAAACTCATCCAGCATCTCACGTAAACAGGCCCTAAAAGGTTTCAGGTTACCTGGCTCGTTTAGCTCCAAGATTATTTCAGGTAAAAAGCACCTAAACACTTTTTCATTCTCTCTCTTACAACATAACTGCCGTCTGGTTACCCCAGTTGGTAAGGCGCCAGTCTGCTGTGTATGTATATATTCAGTAATTAAGTAACTAATATGATGAAATCTCTTGGTACAGCTGATATAAACTGACTTGCAAGGGAATCTCGGTTTTTGAGGTTTTGCATTTCAACTTATGTTAAGGTTATTTACGATAAAATAGAAAAGAAACAAGGAAATGACAAATGAGGCGCTTTTCTGGTTCTTTAGTAAGTCAGACCATAAGAGCTTTCTTTACCATGTATATCTGTTTCTAAAAGGAATTTTGGGAACTGAAACCTAAGACTTGCAAAGATCCCCTTTAGGTTTGTGTTCATGTAATTGTGGTGAAAAATGAATAAAACTACTAAATAAATAGAAAAAAAAAACAAGAAAAGAAACAGAGTTTTCATCTTACTGTTTCTCATCTATCTTTCATCTATTCTACTATCCCGCGTTCAAATCCCCGACTCCGGCCACTGAATTAATTTGTCCTTGGTAAGCTAAAAAGGCATATTCATCACCCTTTGTAAATAGCCAACTGGTTTGCCTCTTACTAGTTGGGATTCTTAACTATGGCAGAGGTGGATTTTATCAGACAAAAAAGTCTCAAAGGGAGTAGTAATTTAGTGTTTTTTTAATATCATTATCCCCTTCTAGGCATGTAAAAAAAGGCAACAAATCTGATTATACCTGAGGAATGCATGACTTGCTGCCTTTCTTGTAGTGCTCGTTGTAGGGCTCCTGCAATTCCTCCTAGTTGAGACATATCAACTTTCTCTTCTCTGCTCTCCTCTCTGCTGACCTAGGAATTGAAAGGTGTATAAATATCAAATCAATTTCACATTTATAAGTATGACTTCTCGGAGATTGTTTACTTACAAACATCAAGAAGAAAAATATGAAGCTTGGACTTCGATAAAAAAAATCAACGTCTTACGGAATGGTATTTTGCCGTCTTTCGCATTATAGAGTTGATATATGAGAACAAAATATAATTAAATCATAAAAAAATAAATCGAGCTTGAAATTCATCGTTTTGCCTCTACTGAGTCTTTCTTGTCGCACTATAATAAATGAATTGCCTGTACTTCCTGTGTAAATGACATAACTAGTTGAGGCAGAGCCAAAAAAGTTTCAAGCGTGTGTTTGGATTTTTGTTGCGGAGAAACACATTTAGAGATCTTAAAATAAGAAAACCATATAACTAAAAGATGTTTCTTTTTCTGCGATGAACGGTTTTGTTTGTGTTTCATGATGCTTCGGTCTTTTATGCCACAATTTTAAGCAATTTTCAAACTATGAAATTGGAACTTTTTTCAAAAGTTTTAATCATAGGGCATTTAGAGCAAGCTGAATTATGTCAAGGTCAAAAGTTTATAAAATTAGTCATGTAATGAGCAATATTTATTGCTTTTGGTTGAGATCCTGCATTACCAGAATATTTGATACGACCAACTGTGCAGAGCATCAAAAACGTAAGATTAAAGTAAGGACGCAGTTACTTCAGTCTATCAATTAGGTGGAAAATATTTTATAGAATAAATTACTTTTTGTCCAAGTAATTTCAGCTATTCTTGAATGCAAAGCTTTAATTTCAAAACAATGTCAACTTACTGATTTCAAAGTTGTTCCGGACCTTATGTCCTTCAACAGATTATCTCTGCCGCCACCCAAACTCTGACGCTTTTCGTTATCAGAAACTTTCTTCAATTTCGTTCCAGCATGAATCTGATTCAACAATGCACCACGGCCAGATGATCCACCACCATCACCACCACTTGGACCACCAACAGGGGGAGGCGGTGGCGGAGCTGGTCCCCCAATTGGTGGTGGTGGTGGTGGAGCTGGTGCCATTCCTGGATGTCCACCAGGTGGTGGGGGAGGAGGTGGTCCTCTGGAGGGTGGAGGTGGGGGTGGACCTCCACGGTTTGGTGGGGGTGGAGGCAGACTAGTACGAGAAGGTGGCGGTGGTGGCGGGCCTCCTTTTGAGGAAGGCGGGGGTGGTGGAAAACCTCGAGAAGGTGGTGCTGGTGGTCCTCTTGCAGGAGGTGGAGGAGGTCCTGTTTAGACAAGAAAAAACACGTTCAACGTTATTCTTTGATACAAATACAAAAAAAAAACAATTCAAAATTTATCCTTTATTTTCATTACTCCTTTGATCAAAAACTATTCAAATTGTTAATATTTTAATCCTTTTAAATATTTCAAAAACGGTTTAATAAAAAGTTTTCATAAAGCAAGTACTTAAATGTTAATTCAACTTTGCACTCATTCATTTTGTTCAAAATAATTAGAAATATGTTTCTCATTGTCCATCATACTGTCCATATTTTCTGAGGGAGTCACATTTTTAATTAAAATAGCAAATTTAACATTGCATTTTAGAAGACTGAACACAAAGTTTAGATAGTAAATGCTGTACCTGTAGAATCTCTCACAGGTGGAGGAGGTGGCTGGCTCCGTTCAATCTGAGTAATTTCACGATTAAAGTTCTCAATTCCTCCACTTTTCTCAACAAAGTCATAAATGAACTCCATCGTTCCCTGGTTGTGCATCTGTTCCTCTGTAACTCCAACATACTGAAACAATCGCTTCCAATTATCGTCCATCTGGACGTTATTAATCTATAAAAACAATAACCAAATGTTGATAACAACGAAAAAGATATGAATTGAGAAAATATAACGTTTTTAAAAGACATGTTTCGGCATTCTAAAAACATCATCAGTTTAAGAGAATGAATGAATTACAACATATAATCGTATATCTAAATGTAATTCCCGCTATACTGATAAAACCAGTCGCCATTTTCAAAAGAGATAAAAGAACGCATGGTCAGCTTTAAAAGTCACGCATTTTTAAGCACTTTTCTGAATCTCTTTCTTGCACAAGTTTATGCACACCACTGAACTTGCGTTACTATTCTTGACACAACAAACAATCCCATTGATCTTAAACTTAATGAAGCCTTACATATTAATAAGAATAAGCCAGCCTCCATATACAAGTACATCACTTCAAAACTAAGCTAAGCTAAGCTAAATCCTTTTAGAAGCCTAGAGGCCGGCGGGGCCGTCGCTGATCTCAGAATCATGTAGATTTGAGCGGATGAGAGTTTTTGACTCCCCCTGGACGGAACACTAATCCATCGCGGGTTCGCTCACAGCAGACGCTAGTACTCATTTATCTAATCCGGAAAGATGGAAAAGTTGAGTTGGCTTAGGCGGAAAAGAAGGTCAAACAAATATTTGATCGGGCCTTGTCACTGGAAAACAGAGATCTTACCAACTGTGCCAACCACGTCCGTCCCTGGCTTTATAACTTCCGCTGTATTTCGGGTGATGAATGACGTCATTACTGTAGTGATTTATACATTACCTAGCTTTTTAATACTTGTGATTATTGTAACTCATTCATTCTTTTAAACTGATAGCACGCAAAACATGTCTTTTAAAATCGTTGTTGTATTTTTTTATAAGAGTTTGGGAAATATGAGGAATTGTAACAAGACTAAAATCACAACTTACTGTATACAAACACATGGAAATAGTAAAAGGAATAATTTTATATCATCAATAGAAAATACGGTAAAACTGGGGCTTAGTATTGTTTAATCATACAAACTAAACCTTACCCAGACCCCTGCTTTTATAGCTATACGTAATGATACTTCGTGCATAAAGAATTAAGTACTCCTAGTACGGAAATTGCAGTACACCGCAAATACTGTTGTAAACATGTAGTTTTAAACAAGTTATATAGCTAAGAAGTAACCTCGTCCCCATGATATCAACAGGGGTGCAGGAAATAACTGCCTCAGTCGGCCAATCAAAAATCAAATTGAATTGGATTTTATAAAATGTGTGTCTAGCGCGTGTAAGCAGAGAAAAAAGGATCTGCGAACGAGATTAAAACCAGAGGTACAACTTGAGGATAAATGAAAGCAGTTTCTAAATCATTTTTGTGGTCCCATATTACTCAAAACACCATTGGGGCAAAATCGTTAATAACCCTTATATTCTGTAGGAAAATTTATTGTCTGACGAGGGTATTCCACGTTAAATTTCACGAGAAAATTCATATTGCACGAACCGCGTAGCGGTTTTTTAAATTTAACAAAACTCCGTGCTCTTTCTTCAAGCAACGTTTGATCAAATCTGTCTTGCCGTGATTTCACAAGCGGCTTACATTGGAGCTAATATTTATGCTGACATTCACTGGCGAGTTGTTAAAAGTGGCAGCAGTGAATATTCCACCAACGGCTTCCTTTAAAAAACCTGAAAAGTTGCTGTTGATACCATTACTTGTTGCACTTACTGCAAAGTTGGAAGTTTGTGAGGGCTGCGATTCAGATGTTTGGAGAGCCACGGTTGTCAGATCGAGTTGTTGCTGTTGCATCACTTACATCACTGCTCGGCGTAAAACCAGCTAAGATATTTGACATACGTCGTTGTTGAGACTTTGAATTGTGGTTGTAACTTGCAATTCAACATGGATCTGCATGACCAGTCAATTCTGAAATTTCAAGCGGGTCAAATTTGCCACGGAGTGCTTGAATGGCTGTTTTTCTTCCTGTGGTGTTTGAAATTTTGCCTTCCAGGAAAGCAATTTCAGCCATTTTCTTCAGTGTAAACAACAACGGTGTCTAAATTAGTCTTGTCTGGTAATAAACTCTCGATTTGTTGTTTCAACATATTGTTTCTGTTTTTCTCTTTTCGCGTTTCTCCCGTGTACTTCGTAAGTTCAAAGGCTTTTTGAGTCTTTCAA
>JAOBRB020009484.1:0-16393 GCA_027575285.2 Zoanthus pulchellus | reverse complement strand
AATACATTTTAGGGACTGGGACTTACAAAAAAAGATATACAAATATACAGGCTAAAAGTTTGCAACGAAATAATGCAAAACAAAGTTACCCCGAAAGGCTAAATGACAATGCTGGAAAAAAAGACTTTTTGAACTATTTAAATAGTGAGACGTTGTTTCTGTTGTACATATCATAGGCATGGCATTCGGCGCGCTTTGGGGGTATATTAGGTAGTATAAGCGCGACCCAGGATCACTGATACAGTCTAACACTTCAGTTGCAAAGTTCAGAACGTCTACGGTCTAGCCAGGTAGTGTTGGCAACGCTTGAACAAAACAGAACAAAAACCGTGAATATAAACTGAAAATACCAAAGCAGCTATAAACTGTTTATCAACACGCAGGAGGCTAAATTGCATGCAATTCTATGGTTAACTTTTGATTCCTTTAAATCGTTTGAATAGCGACAACTGGAAACTTGGGTTTTGGTTTAAAAGATAGGGGTATGGTAAGTTTTATATTAGTTCTGCTAAAAGAAAACTGGAAACTCTAAGAATGGTCTTAGTAGGTCTTATATTTGATGCGAGAAAACATCGGAATGATTAGTGATATAATATACGGTTTTGATCTACTGAAATTAGAAAAGGATGTGAATGGGGTTCTGACAATGGCCTAAACTTTTAGCTGGTTAGTGAGATTCGAGAAGATATTTTAGTGATTAGTGAGAATAAGTACTGATTGCTAAGATTCGCCTTAGTTTACGAGTCTCTTTTCTTGAATCCTAATTTTGCAATTTCTGAATATCCTGTTTTAAATTTTAACGTGTTATCCGTAATTTTAGTTCAAGAGCTCTGAATGCATGCAAGGGCTCACGACACTAGTAATTGAAAAGAATTAACCCTTTCACTCCCAATAAGTTATCAACAATCAACTTCTCCTTAAATAACACATACAAAATAAGACATTTGGTAATGAGAAAATGAGAAATGATCAAGCAAAGCAAACTACAGAAGATTTAAAGTGAAATTCTTTCAAACTTGTTCAATAAAAAGTATGGGGTCAAGTTAGGAGAACTTAATAATTCAGCTGGGACTGAAAGGGTTAAATAAAAGGTTATAGAAACAAGATCGACTTGAGAATTGTCGAAATAATTAGCTGACTGACTGAGACCTTGGTAACCCCTCCCCCTCTTCACACCCTCTTAGAAGACACCGCTTTTTTTTTATTAAATAATGTTTCTAATAAATAAGCACATAAAAATACGTCCAAAACGTCTAAATTACTGGACATCGTACGGCTATTCAGTTCAGAATAAGTCTTTAATTTTTTAAAAAAAGTCTGGTGTTATTAGAAAATATCTTGTAATTTTTCAAAGATAACACATTTCAGAAGTTACTGATTCAGTACTTTATAGAAAAAGTTTTATATTTGGCCGCTCAAAAACATTCCGGTTTGTCATCAGGGCCCGCAATGATCAGAATGTTAGCCCATAAACTTTTTATTTTTTTAATAAGAGAAAGCATAAATTATGTCGAAAATTTTTTTTATACTCCTTACCAATTGATAAAGTGATAACCATTCGACCAACACTTTTTAATTTTGTATGTATTTGTCTCACACTCGCTTAACCCTTGCAGAAAATTTCTCCTTAGAAATGCCATATTTAAGTTCCTAGTTCGGTATTCCACCAAAGCATTAAAATCCCTAACTGAACAAGCGCCCTCATTCACTGATAATCAGAAATATTTTTTAAAGTGGCTTTTGTTTGAATAGCTGTAGTTTAGTTTTACAAAAGTTATATATTTACAAAAAGAAGGTGCAGAAGCAGAAATTCTTCCGAGGCTCATCGTTCTTAATTATATCATGCGGACAATTTCCATCTCAAGTTATTTCTGTTCATATGCCTAGCAGCTCAAATTGGACAAAGAACATAATGAAAACAATTATGATATTGCAAAACGAGACGCCTACGCGTTTTGGGGGCTTCTTGTGTTTTATATATTGACATTGTGTCGTTAGGTTTTATGAGTTTTAGTGAAGTCTTTGCGTAAAACATTTTCACAGATGTTCAGAGCCTCAGCCTGAGATTGTTCTCAACTGATTGTTGTTAAGCTTTGACCAATTTGAGCCTCGTTTTTCTTATAAAGTATAAGTTATGTGTTTTTAATCAAACCTGCCTCTTTCTGTTTGGAATTTATATTTATTGCTGGCCACAGGCTAGCATCCTAATCGCAACTACATTTCAGATTTTGTCCTGTTGTGCGCATGTTCGTTTTTCGGGTTAACTTCGACTTGTTCTTCGTATACTATTCGGAGCCAATCATAGGTCGACATTTTCTTTTCTGCATGGACTAGGCTCCCGATTATAAAATCACATAGATTTTACGATGGTAAAAAGCTCAAATCTTTTACCACGAGGGAAAGCAAGTTTTTACTTTGACAATCTAAATTTTGCAAATGAGTCCAGAAGAAAGCAGTAGGCGAGGTTGTGGAATACTGAAATATTTGACAAAACCCTCAGTTGCAAATCAGGCTGCGATGTATCAATCTGCGATTTATAAACTCCAAATTTCTGACAGTTTATGGTACATGTCAAATATTGCAAAAATAGTCGTCAATGGTGACGAACAAAGATTTTTAAGAGGCATGAACACCAGTTAAACAAAAAACTAAGCCGCCTGCACTACCTTGCTCGCAGGAACGACTAGTTATAGCTAAAAATTTACAACAAGTTTTCTAATTGGAAATATTTTCTTAACAAGCTTAACTATTTTTTTGCTACATCGGCACGAGAAAAACATTTATCGGTTAATTTGTCAAAATACATTCTAACGTCATGTGATCGAAATGAAAACAACCATTTTAACTTGACTTCTTTTCTGTGCTTGCTTCTGATATTATTAAATTTTAAATTCAATATATTATACAGCTGTTACAAGTACAGATATTAGGTCATATTAGCATTCTTCACTCAGGTACGGGAAAATTTTTCTATCTTTAATTTAGCCAATTAAATCTTTAAAATATGTTTTTTCAAAGAAAAACAAAAATACATTTCATCATTTTCTAAAAAAAATATTAACAAACTTAACCAATCTTACCACAAACAAAGCTCTTTTCACAGAAGCCGTTAATAGATTTGGTCATTTTAAAAAAATATTATAATTTATATAAATTTTTGCGGCTGTTGCATAACCGGAAGGAACTGACATGTCTTGTACGCATCACGAGCTCTTGACCTGACTTCTGCTGACCAATTGTTGAAAATCCGTTCGAAATATAAACATTAAAGGTTTTTGTAACCATTAACTAGCATTAGCTACTTTGTTGTTTCTTTACACAGTCTGTGTGCAAGTGATAACTATCTCAAAAGGGTTTGCAAGTTTACTAGAGACAGATACAGACTCAGTCATGATGTTGTTACGGATTCAGTTTGCGTTTTCCAAGGCTGTCATATGCATTGTTCTTCTTTGGACAGCAGCAGCGGCATTGAGAACGAGTAAGTAATGTTATTTTTGTTTCAGAAAAAATCCAAACTCTTTGTACTTCAGCGGTGACAAGAGTTAAACAAAACATAAATTTATTACTTTTTTTTAACCGTAAATTACTTTTAAGCCACTGAGGCAGTATATTGTGATGCAAATATAAGCAATAAACTAAATGTGGTATCGTCTGGATAGTCTGTATTAGTTTTAAGTTGAGCCATAAGATAAAATGTGTCGAAATCCGAAGACTGACCTCCTTAAGATGTTGTTCTATCTCATAAGCGCACTGGGAATAACTACAGAATGTCTTTTAACTATTAGTTTCTATATGCTATAGTTCTCAAATAACCTGCGAATGCAAAATAATAAATTACTGACAGCTGCGGAGTATGCTGCAGTTGAGCCCGATAAGCTACAAAAGAAAATCTTGAGGCAAAAGTGAAAGAGAAAAGACTGAGAGCGATAAGTAGACCTTTCTGTGTCACGTATAGATGACACAAAGGTGACTAGCAACTTTGAGGCCACGAAAAGGAGCACCGTGATAAATTTACTTGCTACTACTTACTAGCACTTTTCAGTTTTGTGTAATCTTTTCTTGTCGTTCATTTTTATAGCCACATTCCACGTTTTCCTTACTACCAATTTATAATAGGTGTATTTTTGTTTCTATCAACCTTTCATTAACAAGATACAATAGCAACTTTTAAAAGTCTGGGTCCTGCAAGTTATCGAGTATATCATCCTTACTTGGATGAGGGCTTTTTATCGTATTGAACAATCGAATATATTTTTACGTCTTTAAAGTAAGTTTTTGAACTTCAGATCCACAACTAAGAAAGCTTTAGCAATTTTTTGCAAAAAAAAAATAAAACTATTTTCCACATAGCTGAATTCTGAGATTCTCTTATTGTTAAGCTCATACAGAATCTAATTAACTCATCAAAATTTATCTTTCCTTTGAAGTTTTTAAATTTGCATTGGTAAAGAGAATGGGGGACAGGGGGGTCATAACCTCCTGCCTCCCGTACCCTGCTATCCCGCTTCCCGTACCCTACTATCCCGCTTCCCGTACCTTTATCTCCCGCCTCTCGCCCTTTATTGAATTAAAAAAAATAGCATTTCACATTTCTCTCCCGCCTCTCGTCCTCTTAGAACTCCCGCTTCTCGCCCTTTCCTCTCCCATCTTCCGTACCCCACCCGCCCCCTATTCACCCGGGCTACCGCCCCCCTGGCCCCTCCCTTAAACATGGTTTCTTAACTTTGTGGTCCAGCTTTAAAACTTAACATCTAATACAAACGTTGTTGCTTTCTATTTATTTACTTCCTTATCAAGTTTCTTACTTATACTTACACACTAACTTACTTTCTTACACACGAATCGCATGTATATACTTTGCATCAAAATAGCATGTTCGATTATTCTTAATTTGTTCTTAACTCTTGGCCATTTGGAGCCTATTTATTCTTTTAAAGTTTCTATAAAAAAAGTGTCTTCTTAAAATATTTTTAACCCTTTAACTCCCAATCATTTATCAACACTCAACTTCTCCTTCCTTAACAAATACAATATAAGACACTTAGTAATAAGAAAATGATAATTGATCAAACAAAGCAGACAATACCGAGTATTAAAAGTAAATTCTCTCAAACCTGTTCAATGAAAAGTGAGGGCTCAAGTTGGGAGAACTTGTTAATTCAACTGGGACTGAAAGGGTTAAAGGTTGGCTAATTTAATTTTCCTTCAATATTCCTATAAAGTATATTCCTATAAATGTAATTTTGAATTAAAATGTAGTTTTACTATTTTCTCTCGTCTTTTTAACTTAGTGAAACCTGAACAAAATCAGTTGTTGGTTGGTTATTGGGGACAAAATTCCGCTGGTCCACGGTTTGGTCCTTCTCACTACGAGAAACCTTTATTACATTTCTGTGACAACTCCAAGTTTGACGTTCTCATTCTAGCCTTCATAGACGAGCTGTACGATCCAAGAAATAAAAGTAAGAAAGATGAATAATTTACTAGAAGCAGAAGTTCTTTTTAATTTTATGTTTTCCATGATTGAGAATATGACTGTGTTACACATGCGTACTGGTAATGATACAGCCACTAGATAGGGCACTATGGCCTCACGGGTCAAAGGGACAAAAAAGATTGGTTTGGTTTATTTCCGCTTAATTCATAAAGCTGAATACAATTAATGGGTGACGTCACGCAACTCAAGAGAATGGAATTGAATATATTTTCTAAAAAGAACAAAACAATTTTCTTGAATGTGACAAAGTTTTTGTTATCAATCGTATTTTACTTCATTGTCTAAAATATATAGCAGTTACGCTATGTTTTCTCGAAAATGCCACGCATCACTGGAAGAATATTTTCCATATACACCCATGTCTTTAAGAGAGTGAGAAGCGAAAAGTGGCGTTTCCATCGTATTCCATGAAAAAGCATTGTATAACAAATTTATTCCTTGTCTCTGTTAGGGAGAACTGCAGATTAATATTTGGAAGCTCTTCGTCAGTTTCTCGTATATTTCTCATGTCTTCAAAACAATTTTTGCATTATGCAAGACGTTGACCGACAACTTTGGCGCCATTACAGATCTAGAAGCGTGCACACATAACATTGGCGCCATCTCGATAGTCGCTCGCAAGTTATGGTGGGAAAGCCAGGTGGAATACTACGCGTTGTATGGATGCTACCCGTTGGATACTGTAGAATATGCATGGAATAAAATGGATAATTGCAGGTGTACAGCTCTTTCTAAGCGCTATGATTGGTTCATCAAACTTCGATTTTCCTGCGCTATTCGCCTTGGCTACTGGCAACTGTGAAAACATTGATTGCTCGCCTGAGAGATTGCAGAAGACTAGTTGTGAAATATGTACGTTATGGCCAAACTTTTTAAAATTAAAAAATCAAAATAAATTATTTAAAAAGGTGCTAAACAGTAGATGACTGTCGGAAGTAGTTGGCTTTGCGGCTGTTTGCATTACGATATCAGACAATGAGACTGAAAAAAAAAAGCTTCACCTCATTTACAACTTTTTGTTGTTGTCAAGCTCTTAGAGTCTCTTATGGGAACATTTTAGGGTGAATCGCGCTGATCATGCGTGAATTTTTCACCTGCACCAATCAGTTATTATCAAGGTAATTGTCTCTGCATTTATAGTGCTCAGCTAGCGTGTTCAAATCTCATATCTCATATTACAGATGTCAAATAAGTTTTAGCATTGATGACTGTAAAAAAAACTTTTTTGTTTTATTTTAGATCAACTTCCTGGAATCAATTTATCGTACCATTGTGCATATAGCCCCAATCCCGATTATCCGTTTTTGTTTAAATGCACGCACATCGAAACAGCCATTGAATATTGTCAAAAGGTTGGTAAGAAAGTAACAATGTCTATTGGCGGTGCTACAGGTGATGGCACCCTTCATTCACCACAGAAAGCAGTGTATCTGGCACATAACCTTTGGCAGCTGTTTCTAGGTGGTAAAAACGAGTCCTTTGCAAAGTTGAGGCCTTTTGGAAAGTAAGTAGGCTATAAGATTGTCCTTGCTCATCAACTCCACAGTCATTGAAGACAATGGAGCATACTTAAAGCTGTTTTTGAATTAGGACTGTCCAAGAGAAAGTAGTTCTCTCTATATTCTTGTATTTATGTCCCTGTATCCCCTGTCGAAAAACTAGTTGTATGCGAGTGCACTGGGTTCAATTCCTGCTCTGTCCACTTTTTTTTATTTATCTTTGGTGATCCTTGGGTCAAATTCATTACCAACGCTTTGTACAGAGTTCACTCGCTTGCTTTTTTAGGAGGAGTTTTTAATTGTGCTGTGTACATGTGTCAAACTTGGCCATTTTAGCGTTACTGTTATAAATATCTAGTTAGTCTTTTTTTACTCAATATTTTTATTCACAGATTACAAGAATACAGATAACACATTACAGATAAAGCAGAATACAGATCCTTTTTACGCCAAGGGTTGTGTTTAGTCGTACTGAGAGAGGGATGACCATTTGTCTTTGAATTTGCTTATTAACTTATGAAACTTATAAATAAAGCTTTCGCTATCGTTTTCGTTTTATCATCATTGTTATATCAATTTTGTTGTAGGGCAATACTAGATGGAATTGATATGGATATCGAGGGTGGCAGTAACAAGTATTACCCGGTCTTTGTGCAAGAACTTCACCAATTAATGAGCTCTGACCCAAGTAAAGAATATCTGATTACTGGAGCGCCTCAGTGTCCGTATCCAGATGCACATCTTGGGCCTGTAATTCCTGGTTCTGCTCTAGCCGGTGTGTGGTTTTTGACTCTATAATTATATCATATATTAACATATTAATATTATATATATAAATATTAATATATTAATGAGTGACCTCAAGAAAAACATATTCTTGGGGTGCAATCATTCCCAAGAGACACAAAAGACAATAGACATAGCGGCCATGTTGGAGTCCAAAACAAAAGAAATAATCAAAATTCTTTTGTGAAGAGTCATCCAACATGGCCGCCATGACGTCAGGTGCAACCCAGCAATTCAGTAAGAATCTCTCTTTCTCGTCTTGGAGGATGGAGCCCAGTCATTACGATTTTAGAATAAAAATTATTACAGTTGGCAACTTCAGACATTCCAATCTCTAAGTACTCAAAACCTGGACACATACCACTTTCCCATTTTAATTGTTAAATAAACGCGTCCCTGGAATAAATACCGTACGTTTCTCATTGATGTGGTGTTATTTGGGTTGGGGTTAAAATTGGCTGAGTTCAAATGAAAACAAATGTTAAATTGTAAAAACAACGTGTGTCACGCGAATTATATCGATTTTCGACAAACTCAATGTATTGCTATGTACTGAACCAAGCGAATTTCATAATTCTTTGTCACATGAGCCAAATTTGAAGAATATAATAATAAAATACTGCAGAAGCCGGAACAATAAGACGAAAATCGGGACACCAAGACAACATTGTTCAAACGAAGACAGTCCCAGGTAAGCCGGGACTGTTGGAATGTTTGCAACTTGTAACGTTTTTGCAAACTTTTTAAGAATCTCGATGATTTGCAAATAATCACAAACCATAATTGCTAATTCAAAAATTTACAAATGTTAAAACTTCGTTAATAGATTTCGAGTTTTGGTCGGGTTGAAGCTTATTATTTTCTTTATCTTCTTTTTTTGTTTGAAACCGTTTAGCTGCCCTGACTGCGTAAAACTGAGTATTTGCTTGTTGCTACTTGCTTTCAAATTTACTGCTATTTCAACGTTAATCTATTGCGGGTCAAAAGCCCAAAAGTTGTTGTTTTTTATGGAGTTATACTCAGTGACAGAGTTTTATTACTTTTAGGAAGTTAGTGAATTTTGGCACATGACACGTGTCACATTTCTCCCTATCAAAAAACGTATGTGAGTTGGGTGGTATATATAACAAATATATTTTCGGAATACAAATATCAATAACTACGGCTTACTTAGCACCTATAAATGATGGAGTGCTATCTTGGCATTACTTGTTCAATCAATCACTCGTCCGTGTCAATCAATTGCAAAAATAATGAACCTGAGTGTTCAATGTCAAAGAAACTAGTGAAAGTAATACTTAATTTTGATTGGCACTAAGCGATTCCCTATACTACAGTAGTAAACAGGGGGGCACCTTCTGAGTATATGTACCGGAGGAATCGAAACATCGATCACGTAAATGGAGTTTGAACCAATAATGAAAAACACTAAATTTAAGCTGACCCCGACCCTCAATCAGGCAAGAAGATATCCCCCGGCATGCACGCCAGAAATGCTCAGGCAAAAAATATATATATAAAATACACACTTAATGACAACTCCCCAAAGGGGCTTTTCAATGTCATATTAGAAACCTCCCTATTCCCCAATTAAGAATCTCAACTGGTAGGAGGCAAACCAGTTGGCTATTTACAAAGGGTGGTAAATTCGTCCCTGGGATCACCGAGGACAAATTCATGCAATGGTCAGAGTCGGAGAATCGAACCCGGGTCTTCCGCATTCAAATCCCCAACTCTAACCACCGCGCCACGCTGCCTCCACGCTGAATGCCGAGTTAAAGCCGTGATATATTGTGTCTGAATTGCGTTGTATGGAGAAATCATATGAGTCATGTGTCAAGTTAATGAGTAAGTCAGCAGGTTTTGACTAAGACTAGGAATAAGGTTAGGAGTTTGGGTTAGAGTTGGAGTTTAAAAGTGTTTACTCAAGATTTAATATTTAACCAAGCTTTCTTTAACTTGCGATTCAGGATTCATTATTAACTCGTCTGCATTGTGTGTATGACTAAATTATTTGTCAAAAGGCAATCCTTTCATTTTGCTACCTTTATATTTTAGCAACTGGAAGGTACTTTAACCATATCTACATCCAATTTTACAATAACTTCTGCTGGCCGGGCGATAAATCATTTAAGCCCGTCCTTGGCGAGTGGCTGAAATTTGCAACAACGACCAAACCAACGGGGCCACGTGTGTTTATAGGCCTCCCAGCTGGTATTCATGGAGCCGGACAAGCCATATATTATTTACCGCCCTCTAAATTAGATGCGATGTATGAGGTGAGATGAAGTAACGTAGCGTTTATGGAGCAAAACGGTAAACCAGCTGTTTTTGTCTAAACTTCAGTTATTTTTAGACCACTGTGTTGTGTTCTTCAACAATAAACCTTTTTGTAACTGAGTTGTCTCATCTTATTACGGAGTTTCAGTAGGAGCTCATAATTATGATCAAGCAACTGCCATACTAGGCCTATGTCACGGCGTTTTTACGGTTTTTCTCTTTTAATTTTAGATTTGTATTCGCGGTTTCGTTTCAAATTTATCCTTTCTTACACTGACTTCTAAAATACTAATGGTTTTAGTCAAAATCTTAGTATCAAACGACACTTAACTTACCGGGCAAATCACAGAAATCATCCTCACCGGTGTAATATAAGTTTTTGGTGAGGTCAATGATTATATTTGGACAGATGTGATTGGTCTGAATTTAACTGCGTAAATTATGCATGAACTACAAACGAGTTGGTTCATGAAAACGTCCAAAATAAGACCATATATAGGAGTTGCTTGCTTCCACTTATGGGCTCTTGGTCTCAATTTTCATTTAAAAAAACAGACAACCAGTTAATCCAACCCCGTACTCAAGGTACACTTCACTCACTGAAGTGAAATGGCTTGTGTACGAAGTTGGCAAATGACACCAAAGATACAGTTACAGAAGATAAAGTTACAGAATGCTTTGCCTTAACACGACAGATAATGGAGATTATCTATGCATTTGAACTAAATATAATAATTTTTTACAATACCTGGGTTGGAGAGCAGAGTTCTTAGCAACTGCATATGCCCCAAGCATCCCCGCCCGGCATTTTTCAACAAATGTAAGAAACAATAAGCAGCCTTCAAAGCAAATCAATCAATGCCAGGTCACAGTTGTTAATCAAAACTCATACATTTTAGGAAATGTACGAAATTGTGAATTAGCCTTTCACTGCAATGAGAAGCTTAACGGTTAAGACATAACATGTACCATTATTGAAAAAAATTCAAACATTTAAGAATATGGAGCTGATTCTCACTACAGCAGAGGGAGTCATATTGGATGGCTCAAGTATTGCCATACGCTTTCTTTATTTTTGGTTTTACAACCTAGGAAAAAAGAAAGACTACACTGGAAAATTTCGGACACCAGTAATTTGTGGGAGTCAGGTTGGCATAGTGGTCATCAGTCGTGCCTCCCACCATTCGACCCGGGATCAATTCCTGGGCTCGGCATGTGGGTTAAGATTTGTCCATCTCAATCTGACTCCGAGGATTTTTCTCCGGGTACTCCGGTTTTTCTCCCTCAGCAAATTCGACTTTCACGCCAAGATCTGAGCCGTCGAGCGATTTAGCATTAGCCTCTGGCTAGGAAGAATGGGCAACCACTTCAAATGCAATTAACGTTAAATATAGTAGTAGTAGTAGTAGTAGTAGTAGTAGTAGTAGTAGTAGTAGTAGAAGTAGTAGTAATAGTAATAGTAGTAGTAGTAGTAGTAGTAATAGTAATAGTAATAGTAATAGTAGTAGTAGTAGTAGAAGTAGTAGTAGTAGTATTAGTAATAGTAATAGTAATAGTAGTAGTAGTAGTAGTAGTAGTAGCAGTAGTAATAGTAGTAGTAGTAGTAGTAGTAGTGGTAGTAGTAGTAGTAGTGGTAGTAGTAGTTGTAGTAGTAGTAGTAGCAGCAGCAGCAGCAGCAGCGGTAGTAGTAGTAGTAGAAGTAGTAGTAGTAGTAGTAGTAGTAAAGTCCTTTTTGTTTCGTATAAAACGCAAAACGTTGGTTGAACAAATCTTTACAAGTTAAGTTAGACTCTTGTTTATGTTTTTTTTTTCATCAGGCTGTTCGGCACGACGCAGGAATTGGCGGCGTTATGCTGTGGGATTGTTCCTGGGATCAGAACAACGTAATAGCCAACAAATCGTACAGCGACTATGTTTACAATATTCTACTGAGGGGAGAAGAGTAAAAACTGCAAAGTATTAAATAATGTAAACACCTCGGTGGACAAATACCCACAAATTAATATCTGCACGAAACCTCTATCTGAAGTGTAAGGGATAAGGAGAGATTGTGAGGGAACAGGGGAGGGGACAATTTCTTTTTCCTCTATCTAAAGTGTGAGGTATAAGGAGAGATTGTGGGGGGACAGGGGAGGGTACAATTTCTTTTTCCTCTATCTAAAGTGTAAGGGATAAGGAAAGATTGTGAAGGGACAGGGGAGGGGACAATTTCTTTTTCCTCTATCTAAAGTGTAAGAGATAAGAAGAGATTGTGAGGGGACAGGAGAGGGGACAATTTCTTTTTCCTCTATCTGAAGTGTAAGGGATAAGGAGAGATTGTGAGGGGACAGGAGAGGGGACAATTTATTTTTCCTCTATTTGAAGTGTAAGGGATAAGAGGAGATTGTGAGGGGACAGGGGAGGGGACAATCTCCTTTTCCTTATCCCTTTCCTCTTCCCATCGCCTTTTCTACTTTCTTCCCTATTTTCTCAAACCCTTTCCTTTCTTCCCTTTCTCCTTTCCTTTCACCATATTCTCATCCTTCTACCCATTCCCCGTCTCCTCTTTTCCATGTTTTTACAGGCGAAACGTTTTGTGTTTTACTCTCCTACGTCATAATACTTGAGATATTTCCTAAAGTCCGTTTTACGGGGAAGATAAAAAAGCTTTCTTAGTCTCCTAAATTGTCATAGCTCGGCTCAATGTTTCAGAATCCTTCATTTCTCTTACTTAATAGCCTTAAACGGCATGTAAGTTTCCCATGAAATTTGAGCCATTGAAAGGAAAGATAAATCTTACCCCAACCTTAATTCAACCAATCACAAAGCTTGTTCGAGTAAAATATTGAATTTTATGAAAAGCTTACATGGCGTATACTGTTCCCCCTTCAGCTTACTTAAATATTAATGACAGTATGCTAGAGCAGAACTGTTGTTTGGAGAATAAGTAAAGAAAAGATATGACTCGCGCTCTCATATATTAATTTCAAAAGAAAATAACGTTCTTTAAATTATACAATAGCTTTTGTTAATTTTGGTGCTTTAAAAGTGAAACGCTTTTGTTTGGAAAATGTATTTTCAAACATGCAAACATCGGAGCTCAAAACTGCGGCGCCTTTTCTATCGAAGCTTGGTAGAAATAAGTATTTTTAGAACTTCAAATTTGTCCCTTCCAAGTTCCCCATCCGTTTTCCGATCAACTTTTCCTCTTCATCTTTAGCCACTGGCACTGATAAACGTGCTAAATTAGAATGTGAATAATTAATTAAGTGAATAAACAAATAAACAAATATTAGCAATTTTTAGTTTGTACTCTATAGTAGTTTATTTAACAAATCAAAACTTTTATGTGTCATACGAAGATTAAAATGTTGTTAAACCTGATGACAATAAGACAGAATGTACAAGACTTTTTTTTGTCATTTGGAATTATATGATGCTTTTAGCTGTATGACTATAAGTATATATACTTTTTAGATCATTCGTTTCATCTCGTCCTTGCACAATATTGTGCACGGATAAAATACCACTATACCCGTTCGGCTGTTAGCACGGTTGTTAGGATTGGGGCATAGTTCTGTCGGGTTTATCTTTGTTGGTCAGTGTCAGCAGATTCTTCACTACAGTTATCGAATCCAACTTTGTTAAAGCAACCTGAGATTTAATTTGGTAAGTTCGAACAAGACCGAAAGGGGTAATGTAAATAAACTTTTGAAACTTCGTTTCTCAGGCCTACAGTTTTGAAGTACTAGTTTGTATAAACATTTGAAGATTGGAAAAACTTACATTAGGACTTTTGCAGTTCTTTAAATGAAGGACGATAAATCCTTTGCGTGAGTTAATAGAAATAAATTTAGATACATTTCCCGAGCTAGAAACGACTCGTTTATACCGAGAATTTCAACTCCATTCAAAAAAATTGATTTAAAAAAAGAAAAGAGAAACGTTAACAGCATTGCACTTTTGATACGAAATTCAGATAAATGATCCACGGAAGAAATTGCTCTCAAGATGCCCTTTGATTTTTTTTAATGATATTGTTTCACATATCAAGTCGTTTGGCTGAAGCATTTCCTAAAATTACGAACACGCTATGAAAATATACGATGCTGGATGGGAGAAATGATAGTACAGTTTTTGCCGTTTCCGCACTCAATAGCGAGACCTGGGATCGATCAGATCTGGAGCATAGGTAGGATAAGGATGGGGCGGACGGGGCAGCGGCCATTACCGTTTGCCCACCCCACCACGGAGACCTGAGTTCTACTCCTGTTGAGCCGGCAGTCCGCCATTGTTGATGTTGTTGTTGCAAGGTAAAGACTATATTCCATCCGTCAAACTGCCCTTTTCGAGAGGTCTGGTAACTTCTCTCCGGTAAGTTTCTAGTTAGCGATTTCGCGGAAATGACTATAATGAACACAAAATGTGTTATGAATACCTAAATAATTTTCATAAAGACCAGTTTCACAGCAAATTTAAAGACTCGTACAATCTACAAAGAAGAAGTTCGCTTTCTTGCATAAACCGTGAATATTAACTTTTTAAATTTATCTTAGCTGTCACTCATCGTATGTTCAATAAAAAAGACAAAACTTCAATACAGAAAGATGGATGACTGAGCTGGCGAGCCCGGTAAATTTCTTACGCTAAAAGCTAAATCCTTTTCAAGCCCAGAGGCCCATGGAGCCGGCGCTTATCTCCGGTTTCTGTAGTGTTAAGCGAATGAGAGTCATTGACTCCCCCTGGACGGGACACTGAATCCATCGCAGGCGGACATGGTTGGCGCAGTTGGTAAGATCTCTGCTTTCCAACCCCGAGGTCCCGAGTTCGATCCCGGCACTTTGCCGAGATTTGAATCCTTGTGTGGCCTTCTTTCCCGCCTAAGCCAACTCAGCTTTCCATTCTTCCGGGGTAGGTAAATGAGTACCAGCAGTCTGCTGGGAGCTAACCTGCGAATTTTCTTACGAAGAGCTTGGAATGCAACATCATGATAGTGCTAAGTTTTAATTCAATATTGATGGTAATTTACACGCATTTATCCAAGTTGGTTTAGAACATTTTGGAAAGAAATTTTAGCCAAGACCATTTTAGCTCATAATTAATACGATAGAATAACAAGAATTTCAACCAGCCAGTTGATAACGATGATTGCTGTCTCAAACTCCATACTTTTATCTTTATCGAATTTTGTCGCAGGTTTTGATAAGCCCCAAAGTATCCGAGTTTTTTGACGTCAAAATCATTTGAAGTATTTTCAACGCATACAAAAGAAAACAGACAGATATGGGTTGAATAAGGTTGACCTCATGGAAATGAGTATCTAAATAGTGAGAGAGAAAAGTTTCATTGGGACAATGGACGGACTTGCAAACTTTAATTCTGGTAGAAGTAATTAACAGTTCATAGGTTATGGCGAAGAGGATTTTGATATTATATATTGTATAACTTTAACTTAGCTATCAAAGCTGCGACCATAAAGGAATCAACTTCAGATAGTTTTAAAAGAAAACAACAAGTTAAATATAAACTAGATCTTATATTAAGAGAAGGAAAAGTTGAATCTCTTGCTCCTAGAGCAGCATTTGTGCTCATACCTTGGTGATTGACCAAATAGTGATCAGAAAAAGATATCGCACGGTTTCAAGTAAAAATAACAGATCGGTTAATGGTCGGAGAGTAAGCGAGCAACAAAAACATCAGCTTACTAAAGGGATTCTAGCCATCTGGAGCATGCTTATTGGAAAATATTTTAACCCTTTTTCAGCTATACCGCCCTAAAACGCTACTGGAATACTTACTAAGTTAACAAATTCAATCTTTGCTAAACAAAAGAAAGATGTTTCAATTTTGGTTTTAAAGCAAACTGTAGTAGTTTCTTTAAGTTTAGAATCCCAGTGATGCAAGAATAAACTGTCATTTCTGAACAATATCGTTAGTTGAAGTGCGAAAATTGAAAAAAATACCGTTTGGCGTCATTTTTTGACCAGGAAAATCAACGATGTTTGGCCTTAGAATTTTTGATGAAATTTTCATTTCCAGCAAACAAAACAGCTTTTACAACAAAATTCAGACCGAGTACTGAGATATAGTAAAGATTTTACCTTTTTTCAGTTTACGGATAGAGCTACAGCCGTTTCATTGTGCCAATCTTGTCCCAACACGTTTCTCGCTATTTGCACGACCCAACTGCATTCTGGGATACCTCGAAAATTTTTAACGAGGAGAGACAGCATTTCCTGCATTAATCATTTTTTTACTAAGTCTAGAGTTTCCATGGAGTTTTGCCAAAATTTTATGCTTATAGTGTTCTTCAGTCGTCAAAACTTCCAAAAAATGCATTGGCAGCTCAGTG
>JAOBRB020009373.1:5192-16394 GCA_027575285.2 Zoanthus pulchellus | reverse complement strand
GCTTGGCTCTGTGTACAAGTAAAGTGGGAGTAACTACAAAATTACAAAATATATGTTTTTTTCTTATGGCCAAAAGTTGGGGGGGGGCAAATCATATTATGGCCCCCCACCTTTAAAAGTGGGGGGCAATGGCCCCCCTGCCCCCCTTCTTCCCCCCTCTTCCTACGCCACTGTGTTGTTTTTATGTTACAAACCGCGGTATCTGTACATTCTTATTTAGTGAGAGAGTTATCTACCCAAATCTTTCCTGGAGCTTCACGCTCAAGGAAACAACTTGTCATTGAACTGTAGGAGAAAAAGTGATTTAACCTTTAGGCTTTACGTGTAAAAAATGTGCTAATGGTTCCATCGTTTTGGGATTCCAGTCATTCACGTGCAGGCCAGTTTTTTTACTACACAGTAGTCTTACGTACTCGTTCCGGTATAGCGTGAATTTTACACCAAAACAGTGCGAAATGACAGATTTAGTTCATTTAAAATTGTTCATTTTTGTCTCTGTATTTGATAATTCCATACCACGGTAAACTTCTGTTGGTATATCTACTTATTCATGAATGTTTTGTATTGTTTATATAATAATTTGGATACTTGATTTTCACGCGCGAGCTGCTTTGGTTGTGGGACGTGTTCCGCTTATACTTTTAACCATTTGTATATGTGTTGGATTGCTTTACTTTGCTCGTGTGTCGTTCATTTACTGTGCTCACTTAAAGTGGGTCGCTCCACCTGAATTGTTCTTCAATTGGAAAAATATTTAATTACAGAATTTCATACCGGGAGAGCCTGAGTAGAAGCCCTTAATTCTCATACGCACAAAATATGACTAGTATAAAAAGAAAGAAACACTATGAATAGCAAAATCCGAAAGTTTGATGTTAAACGGATGATCAGTTACGAAATATAGCTGTTTTACAAGAATTACTAGAGAAATGTATGGGGTCCGGACGCTATGTGAAGAATCGACCGGATCCCAGACATTTCTTGATGATCGGAACATTTGTGTGATCATCGTTTCCACTAAATTGATACAGCTTCCATCCTTACAAGGTTGGTAAATTGAGGAATTCTAAGATAACTAAATTTTTGACACTTATCTCGAACGGCTTTTGTTCGGAGGAAGCTAGTTTTTAATTGCCGGCCGAAATACCAGTTAACTTATACTTGTGCACATTATCCGTTATTCGTCTCATTCAGACTTGATGTTTTAAAGTGTTTATAATTTCCTACCTGACCAACTGCTCTTCTCCAACAAACTTTAATAATGAGTTATAATGAGATGTTGCTAACTGAATTCGTTCTCTTTAACTTCCGTTATAAAACGGAGCTTTCACTAATAATATATATGTAGAATGTGGTTGTAACCATGTTCATTCTCATATGGTGAACTTCGGAACAAACTCTGATCTGAACATTAGATGATTCTAGTTTCAGTTAAACTTGCTCCAAGGCAAAATGAACTCGTTGTCCGGAAAAGTTTCTAATTTTTCTCGGATTACTGCAGCGTTACTTTCGAGACATCTATATTAAGTTACTTTATTTTACGTGCTTAGATCACAATGGCTTTCTCCCTTCGTTGTGACCTAGCCATGACCCTACCCCAGACCTATAAATGTTTAATATAATGTAATGTAAAACATCATGCCCTACACCTAACTGAAACATGGGTTAAAAGCTGCCCATGGCCAACTTTACCATTAGCGTGTTTATGGGACTGGCATCGGTGTGTACATGTAAATGCATTCAATAGATGTTGCTATAACTCTCCCAACACCAAACTGTACCCTATTCCAGAAAATTAGATACCTAACGTACGCCAAATTAGATACCCCATCACAGACCTACGGCAAATACGCTACCCTATCGCAGACTATAGAGCTTGAAACCATACCCTATAGGGCCGTATACCCTATAGGGCCATTTACCAGTATACCCTATAGGGCCGTATACCCTATAGGACCGTATACTCGTATACCTCATGTGGACGAGTAACCTCCAGGTGTTTCCTTCTTCCTTTAAAATAGATGCGCAGTAGTATTGAGAATAAGCTAGTGGTCGGGTAAAATATCCGTTTTGGACTACATGTAGCTACAGCAATAAAATTTTTGCCTTTGGCGACTGATACAAAGCAAAAGCCTTTTCTATAGTCTGTTTAAATTTTCAAAACAACCGTCTTCTTGAGTACCCTGTGTGAGTCCTATAGTGTAATGCATGTCTACTTGGGTACCCTGTGGTTTTTAGTTACATCCCTCATCCTCTTACACAAACCCATAGAAAGTATCTACCACTGATATCAGTACCCTGTGTAAGTCCTATAGCCCAATGTATGTCTACTTGGGTACCCTGTGGTTATTAGTTACATCCCTCATCCTCTTACACAAACCCATGACAAAGTAGCTACCACTGATATCAGTTGTAGCTACAAAAATCACACCGTTTTCAATTTAAAAGGAGACCTTGTTTTATTATGTCAAGAGATTTTAACCTGGTTCTTGAAGTGTTTCTGGACAAAGTCGTAGTTTTAGTTGCTAACTTTACAAGAACAGCTTTCAAGAAAAGGATATAGTCCGCCGTTGTAAAAAAAGAATGTGTGAATTATTCAAAAGAAAATTACAAAATGTTTTTTTTTAAACTTGAAATACACTCGATAAGACAAGATTAAGTTCGTCGACTTTTTTCTTTGAATTCTGAAGGGTCAGAAAAGAGAACCACGGGGAAGCAGGTAGAGAAAAATTGAAGGAGTGGGTAGGGAGGGTGAATGGGAAGGGAACAGAGA
This sequence comes from Zoanthus pulchellus, assembly GCA_027575285.2. Classification (NCBI taxonomy): domain Eukaryota; kingdom Metazoa; phylum Cnidaria; class Anthozoa; order Zoantharia; family Zoanthidae; genus Zoanthus; species Zoanthus pulchellus. The sequence goes on along the minus strand of JAOBRB020009373.1, from coordinate 13,621 downwards.
AACTAGAAGGGAGGGGAGGGGAGGGGCAAGATTAAATAGGGGGAGAGGGAAAGTTCTGTTTATTCGTCACCAGTTTCTTCTCTCCATACAAAGATTTTGGGCCCAAATAATGAGTACAAACTCAGACTGAAAAATATGTTTAAAATATTTATTGCATATTTCTTCTGCTTTTAAATAACAATACATGCACATCACGAAAACGATAATTGTAGTTTGCTTCAAATCCTAATTTGTTATTTTATCTTATTTAGTTTTTTATTTTATGATTTTGACAAAATGGTGAATGAAGTTTCACACACGTTACATGACAAGGGCAGCTCAAAAACCTGTCAGTCAGTTTCAGTATTAAACTTTCAATACTTTGCCGAGCTAAGTCTATAGAACATTAAGTTACAAGGCTGTATATTTTTTAAAAATATATAATACTTTGATAATAAGAAAGATTATTTTAACTATTAACAAATGTTGTTACCACTAGTACTAATTAACAATTATTCCAAGAGCGCGCGTTGAGTATGAGATGGTAAATAGCTAATGAGGAGCGTAGCGCCGAGTTGGCTATAATCATCACATATCCAACAATCGCGAATGGAATAATTGTTTTATTAAATTTTATGAGTTTTCCGAACGTTTCGATACTTAAAAATAGCAAAAAACTTTTAATAAATTGATAAAAATGATTTTTGTTAGTTTCCATACATAGTCATTTGGTATATGAGCTGATAACCGAGATTGAGTGAACCAATCAGAATGCTAGAAACTCAATATTCGAGGTTGAACATTTAAAAACACTCATTATACTATAAATACTATAAACAGTCTAAGAAGCCATTGGCTTGAATCCGCGTTACGGCCAGAAGATTGTCATTGAAATTTCTATTTCTGCTTTTTAGCTGATTCATTATATTGACAAGTCGCACTATCATTCGGCGACTAGGCAGTGGCGGGTCCAGAAATTCTAGAGGGGGGGGGGGGTGAATAATACAAAGAATGTACCAGAGACTTTCGGAGAAGAAGGTTGTCAAGTACAAAGAATGTCGAAGAAAATTGAAGAAATGTGGGGTGAAAATTCACCCCCTGTATCCGCCCCTGCTAGGGTACAACGGGTCAGACGATGGGTTCGTGTAAGCAGTTACAGGCGTTTGACTGGACATGGGAAAACCCGCGCTGTCCACATTTGTTGGAAGAAAATCAGGGTTCATGTACGCGACCACTAAAGTGAACTACACGCTTTTTTGTAAGAACAACCTTTTAACTAGCATTAAAAATAGTATTGCCGAGAATTAAGAACAATTTAAGAACAAGCTCACGGGTTGAGGACAAAAAAGGTGAAATTGTTTCTTGTTGAGACTTTTACGGAATCTTGTAAAATCGTTGGGCAACAAACAAAATGTCCGCCCCATCCTGTGTTCCAGGACTACGAAAACGGACAAGATGCACAGTGTTCAGTAATATTTGATAAATGTACACTGATTTCAAAATATAGACAATCAGCATTGTTTTTCAACGGTAAGTCTTTTGTTTTTGCCTTTTTTCAAACTGCTCACAAAAATAAGAACAAATGGAGAATAAAACACTTCAAACAGCCAAAACATTAAGAATAGTGAGCGTCGGTAACATTTACTGTTTCTAATAATATACATGAAAAATTACTCGATTCTGATTGGCTAAGAGCAGTGCAGTTAAAGCGTAACACCAGTGCAAAAAAAGTGTAATACCAGTGCAAAATGTGTGACACCAGTGCAATTAAAAATGTTTTGCGATTGGTTAAGAAACAATAGAAATTTTGAATAGGCCAATCATATCGTAGCAACATGTCCGCGTTGATGGCATACACAAACGAGTTTCTAGCAAAGATAATTTAAGATGGCGGGCGATGGAGAGCGCCTTGAGTAGATTTTTTTGAGCTCCAAACCTGCTCTAAAAGCAAAACCTCTGTGAGAAGCACTGCGTTTTGGTTGCCCGTTCAGAAAACAGGGTGATTTAAAAATAAAAATGTCATTGAAATGGAAAATTAAGGCCCTGATTATATGAGATGGGCGGGCTGAAAACTAAACCTTCGCCTGGTATTACATGTAATCGCGACCCAAATTTTTACAGATTCCATGGGGACAGCTGGGATCTAGTTAGAAAAACTCGGCCCATTCAACCGGGCCAGCCCGTTCCATGTAATCAGGGCCTAAGAGTCAGGATAGCCAAAGTCCAAACACTTTGCAAAACATACCATCGAGTGGATGATTTTCATGACAAGGTATCTCGAAATTCTTGTATGTATATTATTAATAAAAAATCATACGGTTATTTTTGTTCAATTTGGAATTACTTTCGACTTGTGAGTTTTTCAAAATGCTGAAATTGTACTCGCCAAAGCGGCTCGTGCAATTTCAGCTGTTTGAAAAAGTCACTCGTGCAAATTAATTTCAAATTGAACTCGAAACCGTATGATTACCTATACTTATAAAAAGTGTGTAATTTTAAAAGTTGAAATTTGCACCCATTGCTAAAATCGGTAATAAAACAATTTCCTGTTAAATATTATTATGTAAATTTTAGCTTATTCTTTGCTCTTGCTTCAGTGTAGGATCTTCATCCAAGATAGATTCTAACTGCACGGGGGAAAAAAAATGAAATTAGCGTTTTACAAAATAAGCTTGCTTGAAATTCTCATTTGCTAATTATTCAAATGACTGCGTATGCAAGTATATACGTCCGAGTTTAAAGCAATTTTTACCTTCAAGGCTTAAGACGGCAAAGTTCCTTCGTGATACTGTAGAGCTTCGTTGCTGACAGAGCTGAAAAATAGATTTGGGTGGAAATATCTCGTTAGACTTTTGGGAAGGCGCCTGGCAGCAGTGTGAACTCTAACTGTAGAGTTTAAATTTGTTTCGAAAAAAACGCCATGTCGTTTGTTTACTTCCGGTTACAGTTTCACTTGAAATATCCTAAAAACCAAATTACCATTTTTTACCTTAAAAGGTGCTAATTTTGTAAAAAACATACTTTGATGTTTGTTTGCTATTCAAAGTTTACCGTAATCTTAACATAACATTGCGAATCAATATTTCCCTCTTCCTCTTTTGAATTCCATCGGATTAATCAGCAAGACGTGCAGTTTCTATTTACTAACCTAGTTCCCAGGGCCCAGTTGTTCAAAAGCTGGTTAGCACTAACCTAGGGTTAAATGGTTAACCCACCATCTTGTTTCCAATCTTACATGGAGAGATTTTAGCTGTAATTTTGGGATTAACAAGACTTTTCCTCGAAAAATCTAAACAGTATTCATAAATGACCGTTAACCGTTTTTTAAAGAAGAAATTCTTGTTTGAATTTGTGCTTAACCCAGGGTTAAATTCAACCAGCCTTTGAACAACTGGGCCCAGGAGTATAAGAGAAAAGACCCTGGAAACGAAGGTTGTCTACTTACCAGGTTCGTAGTAATCATAAACGGTCACTGAGCCTGGTTTGGTATTTTTAATAAATAACTCTTGGAAAACCCCAACAGAGAAGCACACATCTTGGATCTGACAAAAAGCAATTTAAACAAGTTATTATGAAAAGAAGAATGGTACTGATTTAATGGACGGTTTGCATGTGACGTTATCAAAACTATGTAGTTTAGTTAATAAGTTTTATGGCTACCTAGAGTCACACGAATTAGTCAAATTAGTACAGTTTTTTATTGTTTCCACTTTTGAACGATAATAAAAAACAGTAGTGAATATCTGTTTATCAAGGGCGTTATAGTCAATCCTCTTTGTAATTGTTGGATTTCTAAAAATAGACCGAGAGTGTAGCTCGCAATGCGGGATCGACTTGCGGACAAAACGTGTTTGATAATATAATGGCGGCTAGTAAATTTGGACTTGTTTTAAAACCTAAATATCTGAGGAAATAGGCAAAACCAAAGCTACAAAACATTGCTGTTGGGGAGAATGTAAGTCGGACAGTAGATATCCAGCGCCTTGTACGCTTTTCAATCCCATAAGGCTTTGCAGAAAACGTGACGTCATCCCCTAAAAGAGCTATTAGCCGCCATGTTGGTTAATTCACCAATATGGCTACACCATCCAATTTACTGTATTACACACGGTGCATAGTCATTCGCTTGCATTTCAGTTGACAATTATCTCTTCAGGATTAAAGTTTAAGTTCTCTTTCAGAAAAAATCGAAATTCTAATTTAGGGAAACGTCTGAAAACCAACTGTCACGTTATTGGGGCAAAAGGTCTATAAATTAGCTAAGGAGATATTCAGCGAAATCGATTACATGTCAATCAGGTTTAATTTAAAGTACAACATACTTGTACAAAACTATAAGCCAATATTAAAAATACCATAATACTCTTTGTCCCTCCAAAATTTTACATAAGCATTGTTTCCAGTTTCTCTTGGGACCATGGTAAGTCTCAAGAGACAATGAATACAACGCTCATGCAAAATTTTGGAGGGACAGAAAAAGAGAATTATGGTATTTTTGATACTGGCTAATTAAGAATGCCGTTGCAATGAGCAACTGCTTTTTTAAAAATAACTTAAGATTTACAAGAAATACATTCGATTTTGATGATTACAATTAAAAAACAAAAATGCTCACCTCGTCAAAATATATATTTACTACTTGCCCCTCGACCTCGAATCTCTTTACGAGAAGAGTAGGTAAATTGATCAACTGAAATTTGAAAGAACCAATATATCTATTAACTAGGAATAATCATAGATTAGTGGGAGCGGTGCGAATTTTGCGATGATTTCTTAGAGTTTTCTTGGAATACTTTAAACATAACACATATTTACAAGATTATTTCTTTTTTTTCAGTATATTTTCGGTGCCCTCAGTGTACAGAAATATAACAAGAAATGTTAACATGTTTCGCTGTAATGAGAAGAGCATCAGCATTTGAGCAAATAGCATGTAAGTCGTTTCGTAAACTTTCGGACACAGCCGGGTGTCGCACGTGTATCGTCGCAATCCTGGACTGTTTCGTTTGAGGCTGCGTACTGCAGTCATAAAATTAGACTGATCCACAAAATATCAAATCAGCCTGGTATCTATCAGAAGCAGCCCACAAGATAACAGACCTACAAAGAGACAGACTAGCGAACGGATAGACGAAGGTTATGCATACATAGTACCCGGAGATCTTGCTTCAGACAAAGAGACAGACAAGGAGACAGCTAGCGAACGGATAGACAGAGGGTATGCATGGATATATAGTACCCGGGGATCTTACTTTAGAGAAAGGGACAGACAAGGATACAGACTAGTGAACGGATAGACGGAGGGTATGCATGGATACATAGTACCCGGGGATCTTGCTTACTAGTACTGTACTTACAGTATCAAGCGATTCTTTATTCACTCTAAATCCTGAAACAAGTTTCACTTTTACGATCGCCATGCCGGATGTTCCTTTCCTCAACCATCGAGCACAGATGCGCATGTCAAGAGGCACACATGATGCTTCTGTATTAAGACCCCTGACCGTGGGATTTTGGCTAACATTCACTGTCAGGTTAAATGCGGGCTTCTCTAAGACCTTGGGCACGTAGTAAGAAACGTCTGCCTACACCCATGAGAAAACAAAAACATATTATGTTGTTATTTTACAACTATAAATCTCCACTTTTCTCGCACTGCTATTGGAGGAGGGGACTTCACGCGCACCTGAGCAAGTTTCACTCTTCCCAGCAACCACCTGCGCAGCGGGAAATATTAAGTTTTCGGCGGGTAAATAACAGAACAGGAAGTTAATTGTAATTTGGTGTGTTTTCAAAAATTCGTAATACTCAACTTTGGGTAATAAAAAATCATTTAGAAGTTTTTTTTTGATAGTTGGTATGTAACAAGATACTTATTGAAAATAACCTCGGCAAAGAAGTAGGTTTCGTGGTCCATCGACGACCATACTGTTTTACCTAAGTGTCGGTCAATAAGTGGTAATTATTCCTTGAACTTCGCACAGGTGGAAAATAACAGCGCAACGAAATGTTTTTTTTAATTTGGATATTAACTTATGGGACTTAATTTCTTTAATCTAGTCTTGCAGTTTGCAAATTATAAGGATAAAAAGAGCTAATTTCCAACTGACTGCTCATTAGCATACAACGATACAACACTAGGTAGCTAACGAACAAAGATAAACATGATTTGATTCTAAAACTTGAGAAACATCGTTGAATTATCAAACTTTTGATGCTATTCAAGCAGTTTCTAAGAAAATACTCAAAACAGCTGGTTGGCGAAACTGTTAATGGCCGATACATTCTCTGTAAAATCGCCATTAGATAACAGGAAAAATAATTAGCATATCACTGTCACATTATCAGACGGTTATGTTACAAAGAACTCTCAATATTCAGTGTTTCAGATTTTGTATTCTTAATTGAAACGTATGCTAATGTCGGGAAAAATGCACAATCCTTTCACAGAAATACTGTAACAGTATTGAAATGTCTCGTGTTTTAGGCAATGTTTCTGAGTTACGTGATCATATAAAATTAAGCTTAAATTAAAATTAAGTTTCTCACCTGTACCAAAGCACAACCAGTCCCATTGACTTTCATTGTGAGCTCGGTGGGGATGATATTTGATGGTATCTAGTACATCAGTTATAACCAATACGTTAGTAAAGCATAAATTATCATATTTCATCCCCATAAATTATCAGAAATATCTTTATAAGTTATCTTCAATTGTAAGCAATTGGGACATTAAGTAACTAATAATTGAAGGTATTAAGCAATGGTTCATGTGTGCGCGTTCTCAAAAACAGATTTGTGAGATAATTTCGTGTTAAATATCACATGGTCTAGTTATATATAATATATTAGGGCGTGGTCACGCTCCAAGGAGTTTCACCTCCTAGCAGGTTGCATGTTAGGTAGGTTCACCCTAGTGGCATGGTTATCCTGTCAACTCTGTGGGGTGACCCTCCTGGTAAGGCCAGCTTTTGAGAGATACAAACGCCTAAGATAAAGTGTCCCTTGGAAGGCGATATTTCAAGTTGAATCAAATGTCGTTGACGTTGCCTTTCAGCATTGATAACAAAACTATCTTAATAGCCGAGGGCGAGTTCTGTCCGGACCGAGCAAACGAGTTTATTAAGATATTTATTACAAGGCATCAGCTGCAGATTAGTAAAAGAGAACAAACGATTATTTTTGTCGGTCCAATAACTTCTCGGTCCGGTATGGTAGGTTATTGGATCGATTTTCAGCCAATCAGTGTGCAGGATTTGGTTAATGGCCCTAGAAATTTGACTTGCCATGTATTAATAGGCCATATCACTGAATAACAGGGTGATAAAGAGACGAAAACTGAGTTTAGCGTTAAAAAAACGCTTGCTCGCTCAGGTTGGCGTAGCGGCCATTAGTTGCCACTATTAAGCTCGCTGCTAGTGACATCTAATAGATATCTGAACAGACATAACTATAATGCTACTGAAAAAAAAGGCAAAACAGTTACTGTTCATCATCAGATGAAATCCTTCCATCAAAGATTACACTGTCATTGTTCTGAATTAGAGGCTATTCGCTTCACTCGCAGAAATTATTACTTGTATATATTTAGATATGATTTTAAAAACAAACATGTAGAGGTTATTTAAAACTCACTTCCACTCTCTTAAGCACCATTCTATTGTGATCGTTGATTGAGAAGGAGTGTGAGAAAGAACCGTGAACATCGATACTCAAGTTCACACCACCACTGTAAGCTTGAGCTGCAAACTGTGCGAGAGACATCAAACCAACACACGTGTCCTAGAAAAGACCAGAAAATGGTGAGATAAGACATTTCAAACGTTGGGAGTAAAATAATTGTTTTCTGATTACTAGTACTTTGTTGATATGCATATGGTTAACCTAATTTGTTAGGTACCAGTCTATTCTGCCCAAGGATTGGGTTTGATTTCCGGCTAGACCCAGTTAAGGTCTCAAAATAATTGAGGAAAAATTCTGCCTTAGCTCTAACATCTGCAAATTGTTAGACTTTCACTCAAGGTCTTATGAAGGTGCTGCCTTTTGCTCTACCATCTGCAAATGGTTAGACATTCACTCAGGATCTTATAATAATTGAGAAGATGCTGCCTTTAGTCAAACATCTACAAATGGTTAGACCTTCACTCAGGGTCTTATAATAATCGAGAAGGTGCTGCCTTTTCTCTATTATCTACAAATGGTTAGACCTTCACTCAGGGTCTTATAATAATTGAGGAGAAGGTGCTGCCTTTGCTCTAACATCTACAAATGGTTAGACCTTCACTCAGGGTCTTATAATAATTGAGAAAATGCTGCCTTTAGTCAAACATCTACAAATGGTTAGACCTTCGCTCAGGATCTTATAATAATTGAGAAGGTGCTGCCTTTGCTATAACATATGCAAATGGTTAGATTTTCACTCAGGGTCTTATAATAATTGAGAAGATGCT
>JAOBRB020009263.1:0-16406 GCA_027575285.2 Zoanthus pulchellus | reverse complement strand
TTTTGCTATTGTGAAAAAGAACTTTCTAAACGAATTAGACTATTGACCAAATTTCTTACTTATCATTTTTTTTAAAAAACTGACCAAAAAAAGTTTGCTAAGTTATCTTGATAGCAAAAATTCTAGACTTTATACTGTGTAGATTAGAGTCTAAAGGAATTGCAAAGTTGTATTCAAACGCGACTTTGTAACTTTGTTCAGTGTATATTTACTTTATTCCCAACGGAATCAGCACAAGCAAAGTACTAAAGTATTAATTTTTTTTATAGTTCTTTGCTTCGATCTCAATAGAACTCAAAAAATAATTCTAAATTTTTCACAATGACTTAACGTTAAAAAATTTCTATAATACGCAAATTAATTAAAGTTAGTAGCACGAACAACATCAGATAATAGTATATGTTAAGACACTTAGTTCAATTTAGTGATTTAGTGACAACTTTAACATACTGAATTTCTATGACGATGTTCTAAATATACATTACCTAGAGTTGAAACTTGTCGACAGCTCTCCGCAGCAGAAGTAGATTTTGATCGAGGTTTTCTTTGAGTTCTGTCGATAATTCCCTGTTTACTATTTTTATCTTTGCTCAATTGCGAACACTTTACAAGGCCGCTGTCGACTTGGTCACCAACCGTATTTAAGGGTGATTCCTCTTCGATGGTGAAAGTCAGTTCAGAAATGGAAGCGGTTTTCTTTGGCTTCTCAACGCGTGTTGTAGGGTGATTTTCAACTGGGGAAAGGTCCGTACAAAACACACTTGGTGATTGCATATTGGGCTCACCGATCTTTTCCCTCGGTCCCTATTGTAAAAGCAAGACGATCAACTCATCAAGAAGACAAATCAAGTTTAAATTCGTGTTCTTCGAGTTTACAAGTTCTGTGAAATGGTTAGCAGATATCTGTCGCGCCTATTCATTCCCAACTTGACTAACGCCAGGCATGACCAGATACACCATATCAGTTCATTGTTCCCTTCACAGTTAATTAATTGAAACAAAGCATAGACGGGTGATATAGTGATTTCTGTCACCAAAGTGACCTTTTCATTGACCTAAACTGAAAAGCCTTTTGTGTTGTGAAAAGAAAAAAGCATAGAGTTGAAACGTGAATGAGCTGAAAGCATAAAATGCATATCAAGATTCTCTCGCGTACATGGCGCGAAAGAATGGAGAACCATATGTATATCCTTCGCAAATGAGGTTAAATAAAATAAAGTATTACTATTATTACTATTGCATAATGTGAGAAAAATATGTATGTTAGAACAATAGTATCTCTCAAATGACCTCTAGAGTTTAATGTCATAGCAGTTACACATAATCTTGTCTGAGAACCCGTGTTAAAAAGTCTGCAAAACATTTATACAAAAAAAAACTATTGAGATGAACAGCTGGCGAAAGTATTTCTTCATTGAATTTTTGCAACAGCCACATTGAAATATCCCTGCATAGTGACATCATCAAAGAAAACTGTGATTTGTAACCGAAACCGTGAATTTTCTTAGAGGTTATATCAGAATTCTGCAAATCTGATGTAGCCAGCCAGACTTGTACACTCTTTTTAATATATAAGAATAACGTTATATATGAATATTGAGACTGGAATTGGTCAATAATTAAAGAATAGTGGAGAGACAAAGATTTTCTTTATTTTTTGAAAATAAAAATGTGTATGTTTGAGAAAAAAATCTCAGTTTGGCTAAGCACTTCGATACCACAGTCCACAGTCATTTTATTTTTGAAACCAAAATTCCATGTCACTATTTCCGAAGCTAAGAAAATTCTTATATATAAGAATATTTTCAGCCCAAAATTGACCAAAATATAACAATATTTAGCCTCGGTCCAAACTGAAACAATATTTAGAGTGTATTTTATTGAACAATCATTGTTCGGTGACGTAAAAGAAAACAACAAACTTTCAAACATAATATGTGGCTGCTTTGTTTTGTTCAAGGTAGCTATGGAACAACGTTGACCAACGCAAAGCTGGTGGAAATATTTTTGCAATTTCAGTCAATGGAAATGCTTGTCTTGGCGCATTCATTAGCTTTTTAAGAAGTTATTTGCTTGGTGCAGTGTCAAAATATTCCTTAATGTTTTAAATTATATATAAAAGAAAAAAAATGTAAATTCTAGACACAACAAAAACTTTGTAGTTGTTATGACTTCAAACTAACTATATTAGCTCGCTTGTACCATTGACGACGTTTATCATCATATGCACATGCCGCACTTTGCAATATGAGTTGCTCTGGACAAAATAATGACTTCTTTCTTTATTTGCTCAGAAAAAATCAATATAGCAGCCAGGGTTACTCACAAACGATTATACTTTTTAGGTAATACCATGTATATATATGGGAATACCGAAATAAATTGTTGTTGTTGTTGTTGTTGTACTTTTATACAGACAAGAATTACAAGGCGTAAACACGGTGTGACACCTTTACTTTACAATTATAGAAAAATTGGTACATTATCAGTCCAGACGATGTACCGATCAATTCTAGACTTCGATTTTCCCCTGTACGGGGCAACCTCTGGGGATTATACTATAGTTTTGAAATCTCTGTTGGCATAATTTCCGGTCCCTGGGACAAGATAGCTGGTCTGAATGCAGTCCAATTGGAATAGTTAGAGTTCGAATGTTCCCTTCGCGGGGACTAAAAATATAACTTTTTGATTATATTTGCTTCTATTTTGCTGAAATTTTCATTCATAATCATAAGCCAGTTTTGAAATGTGTATTCAAAAATAATAAAAGTGAAGTTGAAAACTAGAACATCGACAGTTAGCTTTTGAAACAATTAAGATTTAACGAAAAGATTACATTTAATCTAATGTTTATGTGACAATTTTAAGTAACATTTTTACAAATTAATTTTAATATACTTTTATTTAGTCAAAATGATTCATTGTGGTATGAATATGGCTTCTAGAGCCTAGCCCTAGTTTTAATATAAAAGCCGATAACAGCACATATTCTTGTTTGAAACTTAACAGAAAATGATTTTGACTGTGCACGTTCTATTCTAAATTAACTACATTCTTAATTCCTTAATAAAAATGCGGATAGTATTTGACGACAACCATTAAAAATTTTGCCATTAGAAAAAATGCTAATTCTTAATATTTTGCTTAATTAATGATTAATGTTAATTGAACATTTCGGTTTAGAATTAGAAGGACAAGTTCTTCTTCCATTTTTCCTGACTCAAACCTACCTGACCGTTCAGGCAAGTCTTCTCTGACCAAGAGAGCTGCTGTTTGAGGTTTCTTGGAGAAGAGCTAACAGCTGTGTGTCCAGGCAATTCTTTGACGGGTGTTGAGGTGACTGGCATGCGATAAATAGATTCACCTATGGATGATGCTGAAACTTTTTGTGCCAATTTCACTTCAGCGTCCTTTGTAGACGTCACAACGGTTTCCCGGACAACGCCGGCCTTTCTTCCCACTAAACGGAGCATTTATTTAGTTAGTTGATTGATGGCTACCATTCGAAAGTCAGTATGTATATGTTAATAAAATACGGAACAAAGTCAATCTGTTTGACTAGCAGTAGCTGTGCCATACCCCTCCCGAATCTTATGTGGGGCCTGCGTCATCCAAGTTTGTCAATGAGACTACAAGTGCTGCAATATCGAGAAGCAGTTCCTTGTCTCAAATCTGTGCTTAAATGTTTTCAATGAATAATTTGCTATAGGTAACTAATCCAGCAAACAAGTAAAATGAGACCGAATCGAAACATACTCAAGTTGATAGAATTTTACTCTTTGACAAACTCCGTTAAGTTTATTTTGTGGATTAAGCTGACTTAAGTCATTTTCTCCACCACATACTGAGAAATGTCTAAAGAAATAAAAAAGCCGGATAACTTTACTAGCTGGAAGTACTTACAGTCGGAACGCGAGCCATCCTTCTTTCTCTCTTTATCTGTCAGAGCAGCTCGTTGAGTTGGTGCAAAGACCTGCGGTTGAGAGACAGGCACGGCCTCGATTCCGTCCATTACTTGAAATGGAACCCACACGTTAACACTGGAAGCCCATACCGGAGACTTCGGCTCGGGATTCCCCGCCAATGCCTGCGTATTTACGGGGACTTGAAAAGAAAAGTTGACCTCTTTCTTGGGGCTAAGGACTTCCTCGGACTTGACAGACGCTCTGTTAGTACAAGATGGGTATGATGGGCAAGAACTTTTAGAAATGGTCTGAACTGATGTTTTGCCCTGCTGAGGAGTTTGATTAGGTTTGGTTTTGTCTTGTGCAGTGTTACCAGAACTGATTGGAGACAGATGTTTTTTCCATGATACATCTTTTTCATCTGTGAGGTTGCTCTTATCACTTCCGGTTGATTTTGATTCGATAGTATTCACTTGCTCCTCGTCGATTACTTTCGCAACTACTTTGTACACTGGGTGAGTTTTAACAGAGACCATCTCGCTCTCCTCAAGAGTTGTATCTGGAAAACATTTCTCTCTGTTATGCGAGAACGTTGTCGACGATTTAACCGCAACCGAGCAAGGCCTTGCTGTATTGGAGTTTGTCTCCGTTCCCCCATCCGGGCCCCACGAAATCGGTCTGTCGATGCATTCAGAAATCAGCTGTTTTTCCTGAGTTTGTTTCTTGTTAAGGACAGACAGAATTGTGTCTTTTGCTTTCTTTTTCAGCATGGCCCCACCAGGTTTTCCTACTGGCACTGCGAGAAAAACAAAGCATGAAGTAAAAGCAAAGACATTTATTAAACCATTACGTTGAGCAAATTAATTGCAGGCCATTGCGCGTGGTTGCTTTTTAATTGCCAATGTACAAGGTTGTTGTTTTCAAAAACTCCCCAGTGTGATTAATTTGATTAATAATTTACCACGAAGCTAGTTTCGATAATCTTTGACTTGGGATTAATCAAGGGTTTCTGAATGACCTATGATGGTGTGTGGACAAATACATCCACTTGCTGGGGCACAACAATTGGGTGAATTTGTTGACAAACCACTAAGTGAAAGTCAACAACCCTATGAAAAAATTTAAAGCTTATCAAATCTTAACTTGGATAACTTTTGAAAAGAGCTTTCTGCTAAATGTAGTATTTGCAATTGTCCACTGGTAGAGGGATACCGATGAATTTCATATTTGCATTATTATTAATTTAAATCAATAATCAATCTATCCAATTGTTCTTAGTGTCCGATTTTATTCCAATAAATGGGAGTGGCCGGAGTTAGTACACTTTAATAGCAATCTTTTTAACTCTCCCTCTTTAAGTCGCTCAATTCATAGCACCTTTTCTCTCCAAACCAACCTTCTTGCTTTCGACACCTTCTACGTCTTTTTTGGTTGTCCTCAGTTCTTCAGGCTCTTGGCCTTTAGTTCAAAATCAAATGATTTTCCCAAAACATGCCCATGCCATCTCTTCTCAACACATGCCCATGCATGCCATCTCTTCTCAACACATGCCCATGCATGCCATCTCTTCTCAACACATGCCCATGCCATCTCTTCTCAACACATGCCCATGCCATCTCTTCTCAACACATGCCCATGCCATCTCTTCTCAACACGTGCCCATGCCATCTCTTCTCAACACGTGCTTATGCCATCTCTTCTCAACACATGCCCAAGCCATCTTTTCTCAACACATGCCCATGCCATCTCGTCTCAACACATGCCCATGCCATCTCTTCTCAACACGTGCCCATGCCATCTCTTCTCAATACGTGCCCATGCCATCTCTTCTCAACACTTGCCCATACCATCTTTTCTCAACACTTGCCCATACCATCTTTTCTCAACACGTGCCCATGCCATCTCTTCTCAACACATGCCCATGCCATCTCTTCTCAACACTTGCCTATACCATCTTTTCTCAACACGTGCCCAAACTATCTCACTCCATTCACTTTACAAATCGATAAAAAAAGGCTGATTTATGAAATATATTAATGCCATTGATATCCATATGGTAAACGGTAAAATCAAATTAGTCCAAATATCTGTGACAAAAATATATATATCAGTGAAACAAACATTTACTTTAACAATATTATTGTTGTAAGAATGGATTAACTTAAAAGATATGCTATTCGAAAAGAGATATTATTGTTTACAATCAAAACAAAGCGTCTTTGTACAAAAGAGAAGAACAACTCCATTTCAGTAACCATTTTTACAAGGTTTCTCTTTATTGCCTCAAAATCACCAACTTACAGGGCAAACATAATAATAGGCTGGACCTAAAGATTTGAGGCTGGCACTACGGCGGTGGTAACGACAAAGAACAATAACCTTAATTATCCAATACAAAAGTTGCACGTTGGAATGTAGCGAGCTGTTCTTCTGCTTATACGCCGCGAAAAGCTCTCTTTCGGGGTTCTGTGGACAACGTGAACACGTTTAAACTGAACAACAAAATTTGACAATCTTTGCTTGCCTTGAGGTTAAACATTTTAGCTTTTTCTGTTCGTGAATCTTGTTCAAAATAGAAAGACAAGATTTATCGATGATCTAAAACAGAAAAACATAACAAGAAATAATATTTTTCATAATTTCCGTTGTTGCTTCCGTCCTCAGTTCTCAAGATCCCTAATACTTTTAGAACGAAAACGCGAAAAAGCTTCATGCATACACTACTTTTTTTATAAGAACGTCGAATTATTATGGGTATAACAGCCTCAAATGCTCTTAAACATGTTCTTAAAATATCTTTACTGATTTTCGACGATTTAAATAATACATGTACCGTAAGTGGTATTTTCAGTATACAATGATTTGCGATGTAACATTGTTATCTGCAAACTTTATTCAAGAAGCCCAAGCAAATGTTTTAATAACATTGTATATGAATTATTTCATCATAAATAAATGTTCTTCACCTTTTCTCAGCATGTTCTTAACATGTTCTTTAATTTTTGGTGATTTTCAGCCTCGTGTTCTAATAAAAAAAAAAGTTCTGTGTGGCCGCGCGATGCGGTTCCAGTCTAGACCAGAAATATCGACACTTGCTCATCATAGAGTCTCCAGTAGCTCATTTGGTAGAGCATCCTACTAGAACACGGAGGGTCGTGGGTTCAAATCCCATCTAGGGATCTGATTTTTTTCCGATTATCTTCTCATTATTAATAACATTATATCCATATATGGAAATGAATTTCCCGCCAAAATACTACGTGCTTCATTAAGTGCGCGCACAACTCATGGAAATTTTTACATAGGAAGAAGTTGATGGCAATTGCCACAAATAAGAACAAAATAGGAATATTATGAGGCTAAAGTATCCCTTACATACATTGAGGCTGAGTCCAAACCTTGCTGGTTTTTCAAAAAGTCTAATGAAATGCTACAAAGACAAAGTGAAATGATACAAAGACTAGAAAAGTGCCGATGCATGTGACTTTAATTGAAAAAACTAAAAACGTATACCTTTATTCTACTGCATTCTAAACTTATTAAAAAAAATTCAAATGGTTTTGGAACGCACTAAACAGTTTTGTTTGTAAAGTGATACAAATGATTTAAACTTCCGTCAATATTTGAACTTACAAAGTTTGTATTTTGATAAGCCTTAAATGAATTGCCTGTAGTATTGCACGTACATCAAGACACAACAATGACAACATTACTCAAGAAGTCCGTCGCTTAAGCAACTAGTTTCCATATACTGAAACCTAGTGGATAGGAGCGGGATGTGGTGGATTATGGGAAATTGATTACCGACTTAGTTTAATTAAGAAGGAACCTGACACGCACGAAGCGATTAAGAAAATAAACAAATATAAACCTTTGTCATTTCTCAGGTTAGATGAAGGTGTTGTCCTGGAGAACATACTGCTGGCTCTCTTGGTAAGGGACAGTGGCCAGAAAGAATGCAGTTTGTTGTCTAAAGTGGTCCCTTCAGTCGCTCCACTTGAACCATTCTCTTTGTTTCCAGCAAGTGGTTGGAGCAGCTCTGAACACCTTCTGCCTCTATCCCCCTTCTTCGAGTTGCCAAAATAAAGTTCCTGTTGGAAAAAAAAGAAACAATTCGTTATCAAAAAAATATCTAAAGTTATTTTTACCATGAAAACTAATTGCATAGAATCGATGACTTTTCAATGTGTTATTGGTACCATTGATAAGAGAGGACGGTGTTCGGGTATTCAAGGTATTAGCGACAGAGGCTCAAACAAACACGACGGGCAGCCAGTTAAATCCTAGCCTTCAAATAGACAGTTTAGTTGTTCCGACGCCTAAAGTTTTACTATCTCAGAATTAATGAAGAGCTTTATCCCCAGCAGTTTTTGAGGTAAAAGAATACTATAAGTTAATTTATGAACTAAGTTTGTATTTAATTTTTTGTTTATGATAACTCATATTTTCATCTCTGAAACAAGTTGCGTGCTCATGCATGCACCAACTCTGACGTTCTAAATAAAGTGTACAAAAATAGTTAATCGTACAAGTATCTAGACTGACTACAATAAAGCCGTCTTCTATTTTTTCTAATTGTTTTCAAAAGAGTTGGATTTGTTTTCTTTTGTATAACGGAGTCGTTCAAAAATTTTATGATCTATTGTATTGGTAGAACAAAAACATTCAGCGTTTCAGAAGTTTTATTTTTCAGCAGTGAAACCCGCCCTAACTCGCAGGCAGATCACACATTACATAGATACGTACATAACTGGGCTTAATTCATCTAGTCGTATCTAATTTTAGTTAAAAATTTAACTTGAAAAAAAAGTTTCAAAATTACAGTTATCTTATCAATTTTTATGACCTGAACTAAATGGCTTTGCCACAGTAACATGCTTTGATTGGCTGATGTTAATCCACATACATCTAAGGTTATTGACCTATTTGATAGCTGCAAGTTCAACATTCTTTAACTACGTGCGTTATTCAAGGTGGATTGCCGACAAGCCTCGTAATCAAAGCGATACCTTATTACCCCAAACGAGGAGAATGAGTCTAAATGACAAGGAAATGAGTCGTCAATAATCAAATCTGTCTATTTTAAAACGCAACTTTGAATCTAGTGTGGTAAAATTTAAAAAAAAAGAGCAAACACTAAAATATAATATAAAGACTCATTGTGACATTGAATGTTTTATCAATCTGCTCTGGCAGAATTAATGGCAACGTTGAAATTTCAAATGTTGATACAAAATTTTGAATACTGCTTAGTTTACAAAGTAAATTTTGAACCAGTCTTTCCGCTTTACAATTAAATTAAATTATAATTCGTAACGTTGTCAGGGCTTTCTCAACACAATTATTTCGGAAACTAATAATTTTTTTTACTTGGCCTTACAAACCCTGTCAATGTAGTTTTTAAGAAAAGATTCAGTGCCGAACGCGTATTGAGATCTTGTCACAAAAAGATCACTGGCTTAACATTTATTGATAACTTGGTCAGATAATCATACCCATATTAAACTAAGAAGAATAAAAAACATCATTTTGAAATTGTTCTGAAAGTGAAGAACTATGAACCTAAAAATGGTCTGACGTTTATAACACGGAACCTTTCGGCTTTGTATGCTATTTTTCGAACATACCAACAGTAATCACGTGGGGAGGGTGAGTAGGGGGTTAGTTCAACTGTTACATTATCTCACACTGTCTGTAAAAGAATTGCCTCATAATTTGGATTTGTGTGCGACTGTAATTCTTATATACAATAATAATGTAAATAAACCGAAATTATGGACGTCGTTAAAAGTGGTTACTATCGTACATGTTCACAAAACGTTTTATAATTTTATTCAAAAAACATAATAGAACAAAACTAACACTGTAAGTTTACTTTTTATATAATACTATTAGCACATTCATTTTGTTCTTTTTTAAATATTAAAACAATTATATAATCTATAGCAACCAAAGAAAAACGTGCAATTATATTGTACAAAGAAAATGAGATTTTTTTTTATATTTATTATAATTTCCGACTTCGAGCATTGCTTTACTTTGCACGCAATCGTTTTCGTATGTATTTGTTTAAAAATCTGTTTGCGGAGTAATTGTTAAGGGACTGTGTTTAGTCAATCTAAAAATAACTTCCACAGCACACTAGCATGACTTAAAGTACTTTGAATATTAATAAAAATTGTTTACAAGCGCAGTCAAACGATTAACACGGGATTTGCTTGAAGAGGTTTTGGCTTTTGTAATCTTGCTTTGAAGGATTTCAATCCCAGATAAACACGTCCCAGGGGTTTCACAAGTTATTGAGCAATAAAGCCAATATGTAAAAATAGAATTGGTTTTATTGCTCTAAACTCGAGTAAAATAACATTTAGCTGGCGCCGTAGCGGTTAGCTAAAAATGAAGCCGAAAGACAAAAATATTTTACGTTTTTTTAATATGAAATTCCTGCTTCCACAAAAGTCTCTTGGCTTTTGATATATATATTCTGAAACAAAGAATATTAATAAGGTTTACAATAAAGTTCTTTTATTCTATTTCTTAATCAAACTGAGTCTATTATCAACCAGCGCAGCAATCCCATGAACAGAAATTAGGGATGTGTACAAAATTACATACAAATCAAATGATATGATTTTTGAGCTGGCGGCTGCCAACAACTATTGATATGTAAAGCTGATCTGAAAATTTTGATCATCTTAATGAAGACTTTCAATACATAATCTTTTTAAATTTTAAAAATACGACCGGAGTTGATTACAGAATGAATATTATCCTAAACGTCCAAATAAATGGCTGCATGTTTTGTGGGCGCAAACGGATGTTTCAGTAACCATTTTATTGTTGTTTAAATGTCACTTTTCATGAGCATGCAAGATGTTAAGTTACTGAATGACTTTGCTAAATGCTTTGAACAGACTAAAAGTTAAAGAAAGGTTGTTTGCTAACACGATGATGGAAAATAAAGCACATAATCAAGGGCTGAATTTGTCTTCACAAGATTACTTATCCTATCAATATTCTTTTTTAAAAATATTTCTACCAACTTAACAAATAACAGGCACGAGGGAAAAGACACTTCTCGCGCGCTTTCACCTCATCTCTAAAACAAATTTACCAGTCATGTGTATTTTCTAAGTAGAATGATATACCATAACGACCCTATTTTTTCAATTAGAGAGAAGTGTAAGTGAATTGTGGTTTTGGTTAATATTTAGTTGATATAAATGATATTTATAAGTTTAAAATGTGACAAGTGACAAGAAATTTTTGTTTGAGAGTCAATATCGATAGCCATTAACAAGAGAATAACGACGGCAAAGAGCTCACATCCGTGAAACTTTGTAGTCTATCAGCTAAATGCTTTACCTTTTGTTTTGAAGTTTTTTCTTCTTCGCTGAGTTAGACGTTGATTTAGAGATGATAAGCTTCCTTCTAGTTCAATGTAAGCCTGCCAAAAGTAACTCCAGGATCCTGTTACACGTTAGTGACAACTTGAATCGATGGCCTTTTCGCATGCAATTGTTCGAGTTTTTAAAAACTTCGGAGTCTTTTGTTTCTCATGCAAATCGATATTGTTGTAAGAAATCAGTGCTATCAACTCTATCAATAGTTTGAAGATGAAGCAGACAAGCATTTATCTTTTACGGAAAACACGAATTCATAAAGTTCACACTGTATACCCAAATTTAAGTCTGACGGCCCAGTGACAGTCAATAGTGTGTGAGTCGATCGTACTTAGAAAGGAATGTTAGGAATGCCAAAATGATTGTTCACTGCAGAAACCTAAAGAGCTTCCAAGCAGAAAAACAACATATCACAGGGCAAGCTCGATGACAGTTTTAGTGCTCGTACAGTGAAGCGAAAAGCCAAAAAATTTGTCAACATTGGCATTGTCGGTTAGACTCGATTTTTTCTATAAATCAGGAAACTTGTAACGAATTCTAATAGAAAATTATTTTCTTCTCTGGGTTAGTCGTGGAATATTTCAATTAGCGTATTAGGCAATATTAAGAGTTCGTTATCGGGGGTGGATGCAAGAAGAGAAAGTGAAATTGAATATTGACAAAAATCGCAGTTAGATCAGTAGGTCATCGCCATGTCCTGCTGACATAACCAATTCAATTGAGGTTTTCCTAACAAAACGTGACAGTGGTTTTGTACGAGTAAACGTCGGATTTTATATTGAACGAGCGGACAAATCTGGAGTAGAACTTGAAAACGATAGTGCTGCTGTTCAGCTTAGATTGTTAAATGCAATAACTTAGTTCAGCAAGTCTACTTGTAATTTGTGAATTAGCAATTCAGTTGACATTGAATACTTAGAGTCAGAATTGCATTTTTTATAATATTTGCATTTTTTATAGTATTTTTGAGTTTTTGATCAGAATGCTAAATGAAAAATTTTTTTCTTTTCTTTAGATTTTTATAAAAGACCAAACAACAACAAAAAGAATTTGAATTTTAAGAACAGCAGCACAAAAGGATTAATAAACGCTTCCTGGCTGAAAAAATGTTACAGTAATAGCCAACGAAAAACGATCGAACTTAGAACCAAACTGAAATTGAACAGTTTTAAAAAGATAACTAAGGCTTGATATACAATACCTGAACTTGTGTCGTGGCTTCAAAGAATTGACCAAATTGTGCCCCAGAGGTAACGGGTTTTGATCAGGTTGTATACTGAAATTTTTTTAGCTTTCTCGTCTCGTAATTGCGTGTATAAATCACGTACATCAATTATAACCGCGACGACGCACAGTGCTAACATCAGTTGCTGGTCTATAGAAACAGATTTACTCATATTTTGGTTAAAACGTAATTTGGTTAGTAACTCGGATAAAGATATTCTTAATACTGCAAATACTCAATCATAAAACGAGTCAGCAGGACAATATACAACAAACAGCTTGCTTGTGTCATGCACCCATATAATGGACCGACTCAACTACTAAACAGCAAGCGGCATTACGAGTCGCTTGATACATAATTATCTGTATGTCACGTAAGTGAATTATCAACACACATATATGGTAGTTTGTTTGCAGTAATTTACAAACAATATTTTTAATGATGATCTTAATAACTTTTGTTTTAACTTTGTTGATAAACTAAAAACACATGTCAGTTTTCCGCATCCTCGCTTTCCCTATTATATTTTTCTGAATGAGTCAAAAATAAATTTCGTACCATCGAGCGCGTTTTCGTTAACGACAGTGGCCATTGATTACAAAATTATGACAACAGAACCGTTGGATGATTTATCACAAATACTCTAACACTCCATCACATATTACTTCGACGACAAAACGATGTTGAATCCCGAACAACGACGAAACACTTGTTCAATCGATATCTACCAGCTACTGTATGGTTTCTTAATCGGTTGAGCAGTCCAAGAGAGACACTCTTGTGAAAATGATAGAGGTTCTCGACAGACCTTTAATGGTCTCAAATGTGACCGATGGGTACCCAGCCTAGTTAATATAGTTTTTATTTACCGGTTTAAAAATAAATAAAAATTGATAATGTGGTCGTACTTTTTAGGGTTTGATATCAGGATTCTCGATCAATTTATGTTTGTCTTTTAGGGTCTGAAATCGGGATTTTGATTAATTTATGCGTACCTTTTAGGGTCTGAAATCGGAATCTCGATTAATTCATGCGTACTTGTAAGGGTCTGACATCGGGATCTTCATTAATTTATGCGTACTTTTTAGGGTCTGAAATCGGAATCTCGATATTTAATTCATGCGTACTTGTAAGGGTCTGAAATCGGGATCCTCATTAATTTATGCGTACTTGTAAGGGTCTGACATATTTATGCGTACTTTTAAGGGTCTGAAATCGTGATCTTCATTAATTTATGCGTACATTTTAGTGCCAATAGGGATCTCAAGCAACGATGACGGCTCTGAATAATCCCTATTCTGATTTATACACTTTATTTTTTCTGCTAATCAGTAGTTATCTTTCTTTCATTATTTTCATTTCTTTTAATTCACTATTGTTCTATGCCTCAACGTCGGCGCTGCCCTCCTTGTTGCCGGTGCGTATTTATCTGAAAAAACGTGTCCGTCAAGCACCATTTATTATTAACTTTTCAAGGGAGTTCTCTCTCTCCCGCCCATCCTCCCACAGCTTCGCCGTTTAAAAGACAACAAAACTGATTAACAAAGTTTATACCGCGACAAAGGAATGAACATCAGAATGAGTGTGTAGGAGGGAGAGGGGAATGGGGAGCCCCGTGGGGTGGAGTAACGGTAGTACCATATATTGGGAGCCCCGTGGGGTGGAGTAAGGTAGTACCATATATTGGTTATACAGATGTGTATGTGCAGCCAATGTCGTTTAGGATATAGTTTTCCGATTTTTGAACATGGTGTTAACTTCTAAAACAGGGTATAATTAAATATTTGAAATACTTGATTAGTACAGCATTGCAATATGGAACTGATTTGTTTGACTTGGTTTTGACACACCGTAAATCCTCCCATTAAGCACCGCGACGCTTATTAATTTCAACGAGAACAGTTATGCGATGTAAAACAAGTGTAATCTAAAATTTTTTAAAGAAATACGTGATAACTATACAATGCAGCATTAAAACAGAATACAATTCCTTATTTCATAAACCTTTTATCCTAATTGTCTTATATTAAAAATATAAATTATATTGTTGTTGTTGTTGTTGCTTGACTTTATGATTATAGTGGCGTTTTCCATGACGTAAACGGAAAAGGCTACTATAATTTCTAAAAAGAGTTTTAACTTGTTTCAATTGCTCGCTGAAATGCATGATCAAATAATGCAAGATTAATGCTGACCTATATATACCTTTACATTTGTCACAGAAAGTTAAGGCCAAATAAAATAAATTCCCGGTTTCTGATCAGTGCCCGCATTGCAAAAAAGCCGCCGCGTCAGATTTTTTATTTAAATAAATAAAAATGCAAAGAAAAAATTGAAATTTTAAACATTAGTTTGATGAAATCATTTCCTGTAGAGAATGATCGGCGGTGCAATTGTTCTGAATGGGTGTTGTTCATTCAAAACACAAACTGTACGTAGTCTTCAACTAGAGAGAATGTAGTAAAAGAGATTGAAAGACTTATGTACTCTTGTGGATCAGTGTTGCAAGATATTGATGGAATTCAAGAAAGCTGTCTTCATGATGTAATGTGAAGTGCAATCTCACATGTAAGGACACAACCGTGAAGTAAGCTACTTTGGCGCGGGAAATTAGAACATATTCATCTATTGTGGCACCTTATAATTAGATGATCTGATCATTCAAGATGATTACTATCCGATTTGCCAGGGCTGTAAAGCGAAAAGTTTGATTCATAAGCACACCAATCAAGGGATTCAAACCAAAGCCAAAGGCTTATTTTACGATAGTTTAATAGTTTCAATGTTAAAAATGAAGCTGCCGTGGTGTAAAATTGTTTATTGTTATGATTGTCATTTTTCAATGGCAAAATTCACCTCCTTGTTTCAAATTCAGTATACATTTGATATTCATGAACATGACAATATTTATAATGAAAATAAGTTAAGTATCAATAACGAGTTGCTGTTTTTTTTTAAAATTTGCAATGTTATTTTAATCTCCCACACATACTTGTTATTGAAACTGGTAAATCTCCTTAAAAACGCATGCCTCATTTTGCTTTTAGAAAAATTTTGATGAGAAACCGGGAATATATTCTACAACGCCTAAAACTGATATTTATTTGAGTAATTTACTCAAAAAATAAGATCTATTACCTTATGATCATAGAAGTAATAAGTGTATTGAATAGTACTATATTAGTATATATATATATATAGGTTGGATGCAATTTTAGTCTATGGCTTTCGATCACGCAACTAAAAACAATGTATATCAGTTAGATCATAATATGATGTATAGAAAATCTTGACAGCTACCACTCCCGTTGCGTACAAGTCGAGTACAAGTAGGAAACCTCCATTGATCATGATTGGTCAGTATGGTAAAGTTTATATTTTTAAAAATCGAAGTAATCGCGATTTTAACAAAAAAGTCTAGTCATTTAAGTTAGAGATGAAACTTTACCGTTCTGTTGAAAAAAAATGTTTATCAAATTTAACAGTGTAAATAACATCGTTTAAAATAATACATAGAAACTAATTGTTATCGTTATTTAATTTAGAAAGCATCAAGTTTTATCATTGTATGAAAATAAAAGTCATGTGTTATCATGATCACCGAAAAAATTTGCTCTCCCACCAGCGATCGAAAACTAATCGTTTTAAGAACTTTACATACACTATTTGTAAAGTAATATTTTAATTTACCTTTTCGCCTAATTGGTTTAGTTTTTTAGTTTTTTAAAACTATTTCAGTTTTTTAAAGTTTTAACACAATTTAGCTATATTTTAAAAGCTCTTAAGTTAATATAGCTCATTATAAAATATTTAAGATAGTACAGTGGTTTCTATTGGCCGAGAGGTGTGTTTTCATAGGCCAATGAAGTATAG
>JAOBRB020009153.1:0-16407 GCA_027575285.2 Zoanthus pulchellus | reverse complement strand
AGGGTAGCACGACTTACATGTAAACCAGCGTAATTGCTGTTGTAATTTTCGTGGTTAAATAAAGTTGATTGATTGATATGATATATAAACAAATTAACTATTAAATCATACAAAGTCAGCAAATGATATGAGCTTTTGTTTACACTCTTTATTTGGCTTAAGAAACAACTGAAAATCTTTAATTCGATATCAGTATTTATTTAATAATATATCGCAAACATTTTATGTATTATTATGTAAACAATCAACGTTTCCTTCTTTAGATTTTTCTTAATATAACTTTATATTTTTATTATGTAAAGTGTGAAGTACTGTAAAAAAAATTTACATTTTATCTATGACGGAATTTTATTTTCACAAGTTATCAGTTCTTTTTTATAATAGATCTTTTGTGTTCATAAGATTACAAATCAAAGATCAAAGATCACAAATCTGCATAATTAATAGTTGTGCATTTCGTCTCTTGCAATTAAAAGAATTTATACACTACGGGTTTTGAAAACACGAGGTACATTTTAGAGTTGCCATAATCCATGAAAATCCTTTTCCAGAATATCCTTGAAAATCCTATATTAATGGGGAAAAGTTTCTTTTTTTAATTTCAGAAATAAAGATGTGCCGTTAGTTTGAAAACAAAAACCTCTTCTTTGTTTTAGGCCTGTTTTTTGTCCAAAGTGACCTGTAATTGACGTTGATTGAGTTCTGTTTTTATGATAATTATATACTGACAGTACTGTATAATAAACTTTCTTGTGAAATAATGTGTAAAGCATTCAGATTTCCTTGAAATTGTCCTGGAATACAGATTAGTTAATACTTTGCACATGAAAGATTGAATGTCAACTTAGATTCTAAGTTTTAATTTCAAATAAAATTTTTAATTGGAGAAAACAGCAAAGAAATTATACCTGGAACAAAAACATCAACCACAAGAAATATCGGAGCATTTCTATTGATTCCAGAACAAAAAATTAAAATTGGAAATCTTACAAACACAAACTTAAGATATATTAACTGAAACAAATGCTACCCTTGAAATATTTTTTGCTTTGATTCGCTGCACTCAGCATATTTAAAGAAGTCACTCATAAATGTCTAAATTGTCACAAACATGGAAGAGAATGATAGAATAATGTGTCCACCAAAAGACTTTTTATAAAAGTGTTGGCAATGAGTATATTACTATATTCCTGTTACTTACTAGCTATATTATTGTTTGAAATTAATCAACATGTGTTTCTTTCATAAAAATTTTCAACAGTTATGTCGATTCCTTCAAGACCTGACCCCCCTGTAGTTGGGAAGGTTACACACAACAGCATTGAACTCTACTGGCATACAGAGGAAAAGGAAGCTAGCCCCAGATCAGGCTCACCAACCAAGGGTGATCACAGACTGAGATACACAATACAAGAAGAGGAATTGGGATCAAAGAGCAAGGGCTTTGGCAATGTGTATTCTGGATATTCGACTTCTAATGTATTTGAAGGACTTGAGCCACGCACGCAATACAGATACCGCTTGCGTTGCATGAATGATAATGGAGCAAGTGCATGGAGTTCAGCTGTTGTTGTTATGACAACAATCAAACCCAAGACAAGTGAAGATCTACAAAAAGCTGTTTTGAAAGGAGATGTGGATATGGTGAAGAAAATCCTGCCAGGTATGAAAGAGTTTGCCAATAACTTCTCATTAAGATTTTCTCAGTGAATCAGTAAGTAAGTGATGTTATAACGCTTTTATACTCAATTCTGATTGGCTGACGAGCATGGAATCTTTTCTTAATCCATGTAATTAATTAATACCACATGTGCTATCAATAAATTGCTCAAATCTATCTTTGCAGGGTATGTACATTTTCTAGCCTGAAGTGATTTTTATTGTAAAGAATCAAGTATTTTAATATGTCTAGACTAGATATGATAATAAAAGGAAATAACACCTTTGTTCTCGAAGAATTAATGAAAAATACTGCTTGTATTTGATGAAAATTAATTGAGCTAATACAACTTGTGCTTTGCACTTGTGGTGTTAACTCACTTTCATCAAATATGTGCGGTATTTTTTATTAATTCTTCTCAAATGGTGGTGTATTTCCTATACTAATTTCATACAACTGAGGTTGAGTTTGTTATGGCCTATCTAATTTGCAAACAGTTTAAAAGATGTTGATGATGATGTTTGAGCAGTAACCCTGTGAGATATAAACTTACTGTAATAAGGCCTTTAGAAATGATTAGAATGCACCACGTTCTTACTGCATATGAGCATAGGAATTCTAATTTGAGTTAACTAACAATTTTACTCAAAAATTATAACTTCCATTTATAATATGGATAGAACCCTGCAAACGCTCTGGTTGGTTATAGAGTATAATTTATGTTTTATCAGAATATAAAACTGTTGGGGACTGGGTACAAGTTAATTCAATAAGTAAAAGTTCCATAAATAAGTATGTGTTAGAACAAGTTAATTTAGAGTAGCTTCGTCATGCCCATTGTCGAAGTGATTGCTGAGAAATAAATGACAATCTAGTAGTTTTAACCCAGCGAGTGAAATGTCTGAGTTTTAATTAGTTAGTATATGTGTGTATTCCCATTGTGAAGGGACAAATTCACAAAAAAACATAAAAAAAGTTTTTTTTATTGTTTTTGGCTACTCACAGAGTGTCAAATCTATATCATAAAGCAAATAAAGAATCCTAGGCTAAGCTGTATATTAGACTTTGAATGAAACACTCCAGACATCTGAGAACTCTCGAAAAATGTAGAAAGCACTCACATGCAGCTCATGTTTTCAGTCCTTTAATACAAAACTGTAAAATTTAAAAGCTTTAATTCATTTGTCAGTTCAACAACAAGTTAAGCTACTGATTGAATGAATATTTTTATCAATTAAGTGTTTCTCAATCTTATTATCATTGCCTCACTGAAATTTGAAATTTGTGTGACTGTGATAGTTATAGGATTGCAAGTAGCTCCAAAGTCATGTTGATCCTTTCAGACTTCTTTACTGCTGTCTTAAATATACTTGTGGCAGTGCTTTTTGGAACCCTGATCTCTAATATCTTAGAATTCAGTTTTTTTGTAAATATAAGATTTTTTGTAGAGTTAAAAACAGATGAAGTTTAAAACAGTCTTTGTATTTCTGAAATCTTTTTGTGGTTAAAGAACTTAGTTGGCAAGCAGCAAACTCGCCTGACAAGTTTGGTTTGTCACCCTTGATGATTGCAGGTTGGTACAAATTAAATTTCATGTCTACAAATTAGCAATAGGGAACTTTTTCTCATTATGAAGATAATTAATTATCTTTAATTATGATGAATATATATTATTAATATTATTTTATTTCATTTAGTAATTAAAAACAATTAGATTACCCTAGTTTACAGGGATAAATCCATATCAAAACTGGATTGATGATGATGATGATAAATTAATCATTAGACATAAAAGAATTTCTTTTTTAAGCATCTTCATTATTCAACAAGGAAGTCAGTTTTAGTTGTATAAAATAGTCAGAGAAACAAGCCATCTAAAATCGTTTTTCAGTGCAATGGGATGCCACGTATTTCTGATCAATACATTTTAAAGAATTTGATGCATGTGATACTGGACTTGCATTTGTAAACTTATTTTAAAGCAATTAGTTCAGTCTTCACTTTCACTATAATAATTAATTTAAATCTTTAGCCATACCTTAAGTTTGTTTTAATTTGTATTTCATAATTCAATAATTTTGGATTTAATGCAAACGTATGTTTTCCCAACATTCCTAAAATTAATAGTTATGGTAACAGTGCAATGCAATTCTTGTGGTATGTGGCTATAAAGGTGAACATAAGTGTAGATTTGCACAAATGTGTGTTAGCTACTGTTGTAGTAGCTATGCTACCTAGTTGAGTACTATGGTCGCTATGGTCTCAGCTATTGCTTCAAGTTATCTTTTAGCACACTAATGGTATGCAAGCCACATATATTTTACTAATCACTACATATACTGATTGGGTTGTGTTATAAATTGTTAATTGCTTTTATTTATTAATTTTCAATCATTATTATGATCATCATTAATATTAACGTCACATCAATTTCAGCAAGGGCGGATCCAGGGATTTTTTTAAAAGGGGTCTCAGGGGAAAATTTTGTGGGCAAAGGAATCCCAGTCACATTTTTACCACAGGAAGCCAAATAAACCGTTATAAACAACTAAATTATAAGACAAAAATACGACATCATCATCGTAAGAAGTAAAATAAAGATTGAAGTCGTCCTTCCTTCAGGAAAAAATACTTTAATCTTTTTGGAAAACTTAATTTGATAACTGACCCCAGGAATGACTGGGGGGTCGCGACCCCCCGACCCTCCCCCTGGATCCGCCCTTGTTCAGTGATTGTTGTTTATGTTCCCATAGCTCAGAAAGGCTATCTGGACATGGCGCACACTCTGTTGCACTACGGTGCTGATGTGCATTATCAGAATAGCAGTGGCAAGACGCCGCTCATGATGGCATGTTTTTCAGGTACTGTAGATTTTAATCGTAAGGTACTGTCGGCCTGTTTACACAAAGTTAAGAAAAAGTTAAGAGTATAAAAATTTATTTTTTCAATTTTTATTTAAAAAGAACGTAATTATTTTTGTCAAACACCTAGATTTGTTGCTCAAAACAAAAGCTCCGTTGTATTTCCAGCAACAATCTTTTCATTAGGCAAGCAATGTTCAGATGAAGCCCTGACGTTTTATAAATTCATGACATTCTTTCTGTTGCAGTGTTTATCAGAGGCCACTTGTTCAAAGGCTGGTTAAGTTTAACCCTTGGGTTAAGACAAGTTAAACGGTTATTTATGAATACCCTTTGGATTTTTCTAAGAAAAGTCTTGTTAATCCCAAAACTACAGCTAAAATCTCTCCTTAAAAGATTGGAAACAACTTGGTTAACAACTTAACCCTGGATTAGTGCTAACCGGCTTTTGAACAACTGGGCCCAGGTGAGTTGTTACTAAAATTCACAAATGATTTTTGTTTAATATGTTAAAAAGGGCAACTGGAAATAGTCAAGTTGCTGCGTGAGAAGGGAGCTCGCTGGGAACCACGTGACAAGACTGGCTCCACCGCACTGCACTGGGCTGTTGATGGCGCGAACTTAGATGTAGTTCGGTGGATGTTGCAAGATGGATGTGCAGTGAATGTAAAAGATGAGACATCAGGTATTTATTTTTGTTAACCTTTTTATGACGCATTCTTCACAATTCAATATTGCATTAGTCACATTTTATTTTTATTTTTAAAGTTATACACCGTGTTCAAGAGCAGGAGAACATTGGCTGTTTGGACTGTGATGCTATAGAACTTTATTCACATTTCATATAAATTATTATTGGATTTTAAGATACAAGTAAATGACGGTAGATAGATTAATTTTTATCGTATATTGAAAAAAAGAAGATGAAAAATAAATACAGTCTTTAGAAATGTCTAGTGTCTAAGGTAACCAGGTGACTGCATAGCCAGTCAGTTTTATTTCTCGCGTTAAGATGGATTCTCAGGTTTACAAAGCTTTAGACAACTCAATAATTTTTTCGAATAATTGAAAACAGAAAACAAAATTTTGTTTTGGAACCATTCCAAAGTGTCTGATAAGAATTTCACTATCTGGTTAATTGACATTACCACTTCCCCTCGGCTGTCTATGTTGATGCTAGCCACGCGAACGGCGATGATAGCAAATAAAGAAAACAGGTTCAGCAGAATGATTTTTGAGGGACCATTTAGTCTAATCTGTCCCTTCATATTCAGAAATGACAGAAACTGGTTGAAGAAAGTTGCAAGGGCTTTTGAAAAACTAATAACCCCGGTCTTACCTGACTGACAGGTAACTACGTAACTGGTAACCATAAGTTTTCTAGGAGTTATTGCATAGGTAGCACAAGCTCTATCGTGGTGATGACGTACTTGATTTACAGGAAATATATAGGAATGTATAGGGGCTTGATAACCACGAACGGCCCAACTCCAAGAGCATTGTTACCTTGGAATCCAAACCTTATCGAAATTACCACCTTGGCACGGTCAAGAGAAGACTTTGTCGGTGTGTCCACAACGTGTTTATAAAACCCTATAACGTAACGTGGCGGCGTTTGTGCAAGTTTTGTTTAGTATAATTGAACTTTCCTCCACTGCCGATCGAAGGCCCTTCGAGAGATACTGCTTCCTACCTTTTCTTCTATTAGAAAATTATGTTTTACCCAGCCCATTTCTTCCATGCCTAAAAAAATACAGCCAATCAGAGGCCTGGAAAATCGTTGCATATTCTGCGGTATCCAACGAGTAGTATTCAACGGGTAGTATTTCCAACCATTCCTTGCGATCAACTATCTAAATGGCGTTAAAACTGTGTGTGTACGACAACAACAACAACAACAACGAAGTTTATTGTGTCTAGAATTTACATTTTTTTTTCTCTTTTATATATAGTTTTAATTATTAACTAATATTTAGACACTGGCCCAAACAAATAACTTGAGAGCTAAAAATGCGCTAGGACCATTATATTAAGTGATTTGATGACGGGATTCTAGACAGTATTACATGTGTTACATTACTATTCATATATACTACATTATGTACAATTTATAAGCAAAGAAAAAAATAAAAATTTAAAATAAAAATAGCAACTAGTATGACTCAAGGACTGTCAATTTTAAATTGTATTTAAATTTCTTTGGACTTTTTATTTTTCTAAGACTTTCTTCAATAGTATTCCAAGTTTTTGCGCCTTTGAATCTTATATTAAGTACGTTTCCGAAAAAGGCGAAATGAGTCTTCATAGATGTTTACCATAAATTTGTGACAAGGCGAATCCTAGAACGAGTAGATGAACTAATCGCATGGTCCAGAATGAAATTCAAGGCAAAGAAATCACGAAGCACGACGCTCAGAAAAGGGGTCCAACGGGAAATAAGATATTTCATTTGAGGTGAATCAATACCAACGATGAAAAAGAAACCAGTGAAAAGTCTTGGAAGGTTATATCAGAAGTCACTTAGTGATAGAAACCAGGGTTGACAAGTTCAGCACTCCGCTAAGGCTGGGTTAGATGATGAAAACCTCTCTGAAGGGAAAGTTCAAGTGCTGGTGTCTCCAATTCGTTTTATAACCCAGACTGTTTTGGGCAATGCTAATTTATGATCTTGCTCTGTCAAGAGTTGAGCGAATTGAGCAGATGTAATTGCCGTAGTTGGAGATGGCTGGGACTTCCAAACATGCTATCAGCATCGGCACTTTATGGGAAAAGATCACCACTTAAGCTACCACTTGCGTCGATAGTGGAGGAATTCAAGGCAAGAAAGATACGTACTGTGATAACCCTCAGGTTTTTAAAGGACGAGAAGATAAGAAATGACCCAACCGAAGTCCGAACAGGGATGAAATGGTCAGCAGAATAGACGGTGGATGAACTCATCTCTCGACTAGAGCACAAAGATATCGTTGGATCAGTGCAAACCAATCGGGAAGGACTTGGAGCTCGAGTGCTCAAACCATTTTGTGCGAGCAATGCGACGGAGGAAAGAAAGGCGGTGGTGAATGAGATGCGAACCAACGAGAATGAGGCAAGGCAAGTTCAACTTGTGCAGCGCAGTGTGCAAGATCAGTGTTTGCAGTGGGAGTAGCCAAGCGTAAAATCAGCTGGAAAAACATATGGGAATGGGAGACAAGCTGGACCTCATTCCTGATAAAATCCACATACGATGTCCCGCCATCACCAGTAAATCTCACACGTTGAAAGCAGAGTAAAGATGGAAGATCATGGTAGACTTGGAAAACCCCCTTGTGTTTCTGTTGATAGCAACCACGCAACGACCGGATATAGTGCTCTGGAGTCCCTAGAAGAGAAAATTCTTCATGATGGAGCTAACTGTAAGCTGGGAAGATAATATAAGGGTAGCGGAGGAGAGAAAAGAGCAACGATACATGGATCTTGTGGAAAGGTGTGAGGAGGATGGTTGGGAGATGGAGTAAGTCCATGTTGGCGTGGGTGGGAGAGGATTCACTGAAAAAGGATTCGTTCACGTGATCAGACACCGCCTCGGATTCACTCAGTTGGAAACAAGTAAACTGATCAAAGAAGTGAAAGAAATTGTGGTAAAAGCATCAATGTGGTTGTGGTTGAAACGAGACAACCCCAATTGGATTGAACGTTCGACGTCAAATAACTGACGTCATTAACAATTGCTTGACGTCAGATTTCCTAAGAAGACATGACAAAACCTGGAACGAACTGTTGTAAATGCAGAATGTTAGCCAGCACTAGTCCAAGGCACCTCCCATATGAGGGGCACCTTCTTACCAGTGCAATTAGTCGAGGATAAGGTGCCGAAACTGGCTGTTAGGGTATCCTCCTGTTGATGTCGAGGGGCTGGATCCAGCATTGGAGTTGCTGGCTATAAAGCACTAGAGCGTTTGTACTTCTTTTTACAATGATTTCAATTTAGATTCATCAGTGTTCACCAGAGCTTATTAAAACGAACACAAACTGCAGTTTTCGTTCTTCGTTTTCCACGCGGGGTAGAAATTGGTTAGTAGTTATATTTTTCAACGCATGGGATAAATTAGTTATGCAATGGTTTCTCATGGGATACCGTGGAAATGCCAGGCCTCACTTGTATTTTCTTCGTATACAAGTGATGCGTGGCATATTTCACGGTATCCCACTCGAAACCATTGCAAAACTACTATATATCCACTGTAAATCAACACTATTTTAGAGCTTGGGCAACCTGTGGTTATTGCAGTCCATAATTACACAGGATAGATAACAGAGGAAATTAGTCAAACATTGTATGTAGCTTCTTTCTTGTTTCATTGTCAGTAGATATCTTGACACCGTTTTTCTCATCATGTTTTTATAAATGGAGTTTAAACTACACTAAAGCTTTAATATGATCGTTTTATCAGATATTTATCAAAGGCTGTATAATTCTGGGAAAATGTAATTGAAAGATGTCCTTCACTTGATAAGTATTTAAATTAAGAAATATAAAATGGTTTCCGTGTTTACATATCCTGATGTAAACACGCGGGAGGTTGGGAGAACACGAGATAATCGTGGGAAACCACGTGTTTACATCAGGTTATGTAAAAACGGAAACCATTTTATATTTCTTCTATAAAATAACTAACGAAAGAAGATGGAAACCGTGTTTACATACTATAATGTAAAACGGTTTTTCAACCAATCAGAACGCGCGTAGCATTTAAATTATTTTATAAAGCATTTTTATTGATAATTTTTCTCGATGAATATATTGTTTAAAAGGGAATATTGCATGCTTGTTTGGAAAACTTTTCTTCCCTTCGATAAAACCTGTCTCCCCACTTGGAAAGCGTCCGTCAGTTATGGCATTCTTGAAGAGGAAATGCTGTTTTAGATTGCATCAATTAATTTCAATGATTGCTGTTTGCAGGCTGGACACCGCTGTTAAGATGCGCCGCTGTAAATGGTAATCTGAACATAGCCCGCGTGCTCATCCACAACGGGGCTAACGTTAACAATATGGACAGAGACGGAAAAACTGTCTTGATGAACGCCGCTCTGAACGGCTTTGAACCGTTAGTCAAGTTTTTGGTTTCCAAAGGCGCTTCGGTGGCAACGAAATCAGAGCACGGGAAAACAGCTTTAGATTTTGCCAAATCCTTTGATCACGAACGAGTCATTCAGTTTCTGCACGAGCAGATGGAGGATTACAAGAAGGCGCAAAACGAAAAGAAACTCAAAGATGCGCGGAAGGAAAGGAAAGAGACTTTGGATAAAACTAAAATGTCTTTGAGTAGTAATCAAGATGTTGGGCATCTGAGCGTGCCACATACGGTTTCCTCAGTGGAAAGTATAGAGCAACTGGCCCAGAAAAGAAGTAGCACAACACCAGAGGGTCTCAAAATCTAATAAGAAACAGCTTGTAACATTCTTGTCATTACACATTGTTATGATTTAAATGGTCAGCTAGAATGGCCATATTAGCTTCAAAGATGAATTATCGTTCGATTTTGTATTGTGTTATATCATATCAGTGAGTTTTTCATGTTTCAAAGAACTGCACTTATATTCTTTGGATAGACATTTACAGAAAGAGCAGATTTTCTTGCAAGTAGGGCTCCGTTATCTTTTTTACCCATCGTCTTTCTTCATCTACCAACCAAATGCGTCATCCGCCAAGTTTTTTTTAAAACAAGTACAATACGCACTTTGCAAAAGCAACCGTGTTAGTGGATTAAGAAAATTATATAATGAAAGTAACGTACCATGTACAACAAACAGATATATAATATTTAATGTATATATTTTATGTTTCACATTTTACTAATATATTTATTAAAACTGAATACCCTTCAAAAGTATTTAATAGTGATCATTTTGATTGTTTGCAATGACAATTTGTAACTTGTAGTTCTATTATATTGTTAAAAACTTAGTTCTCCTGAACTCTTGCCGAGTAAGCCAAAATTCAATTAGCTTTACCCTGACGGGAAGATCTACATATATACAGTCTGTGCTTTTAAAATACCAATCATGTTTTTTTTTATCAAAACAAAAATTCAATCTCAAAGTGCTGTTATACTTACGTTCTAGCCCCAGGTTATCTCTACGGAAGCGCGGCCAGTGGGAGCTAGGAGGGTAGGGGGGATTCCAGGGGTTCTAAAATCTTTCTTTTTTCCCCTCTCACATGGACCCCGATCCTTCAGTTTGTCGATTTTAAAGAGCGACCTTGGTGCAATACTTATCACGGATCAAACATCTTTTGGTAATTTGGAATTCCCTAGCAATATTTCTCTCTCAAAAACCCTGGCTAGACCCCTGCTGTCTACCTAGTTGTATCTCGGCAAAATCTCGGGACTAAATCATTCACTTAGACTTTCATCTTTCTCTATATCTCAGATCAAGATTTTGATATCTGTACTCAAGCTAGGGACTAAACATTCTCATATTGGGAGATTAAAACTCTACTCCAACAGCTATCCTCGCTGTCTACCTGAGAAAGAAATTTTTGATTGACTGGGGTCGGACTTTATTTTAGTGTTTTTCATACTGTGCCTCCGGTACGTCTGAACTGTCTCATAAACATTTTCATGAATAAGTACAGATTAAATTACCAAAAGTTAGTTTACCTAAATAATTTTTGTAATTACTCCGGCATGCGGATGTTCAGCAAAGCGATTGCACAAAATATATTTTTCCTTCAGTCGTTAACTTAGGTAACAAGATGAACAAATGGTTGTTGACTACAAATTCTGCAAGCTCAGCCACATGCAACGTAAGGTCAGTGAGGGTTCTTAAGTTAGTTAAGTTATTCAAACGTTACCCTGACCCTCAATGAGCAATGGGTTGTTTGTGGCTATTTTCTTTCAGCGCATCAGCTGTAAACATGGATAGGCATAAATTTAAAAAAATAATAATTACAATATTTATAGCGCTTATCATAGAGCTCTAAGCGCTTTACAAACAAATACAGGTTTTTTGAAACAGTTTGAGGGTCTTAGAAAGTCCACTAAGTGGTTCGGATGTTATTGGACAAATTCAGGCAGCCGATAAGAAGTGCCCTCATTTGAAGAGACAGACCACAACACCAGATCACCACCCTGTTATTTGCGTGAAGTGTCTGGGTTCTTTTAAGTCCTTCGACAGAAAGATAAAGAGACTAGGCCAACGCCTAACCATCTGACATGTTCGAGCAAAGGCATTGATCACCTACTCCTCAGTTATTTTAAGACCCTGAATCCGAGCCTCCTGTACAGCAGTTTGGCGCCTTACCAACTGGACTAACCGGTTTTATTCGTAATCCGTCAGTCATTTCAATTTTGACAACAAATGTTCTGAATAAAAAAGAGTGGCCAATCGATCTGGTTCCCAGGGTCGTTGTACTGGGCACTGGGAACTGGGAACGAGGATGGTCTGAGAGCGTTACATGAAGTAATAGCCTTTGAGTGTATTTGAGTAAAAATGGCGGAAACAGATCTAGAAGTTCTTATCGAGACTCGTGGTTTGAAAAGACCGCTTGTAGAAGATTATAGTGATGGGGAAGAGGAAGAAGAGCTTCGAATTCGAAAAGGTCTGGTTTATCATAGTTATTGTTTCATTCAGCCGAAATTATATTCCACTCTGAGTCACTTCCTTCTAGTTGCCTATATAGGTGATTGGATGTCCTAGAACTTGCACATTTTTCCTGATCTAATTTTATAGAGCAAAAGGACTATCAGAGTAGACATTGCCCTTACCTTGACACTATAGACAGGTGAGGCAAATTATATTGTAATACATTTGATACCATATATACCACAGGTGGCATAATTTCCGTATTGGGGCCTACTTATATTAGTACTTATTTATGCATAGTGTTTCATAGCGTATAACAATTGCAAAGTTAGGGTCTGGGTAAGGTTTAGTTTGTATGATTAAACAATATTAGGCCCCAATGATTTTACCGGCTAGCTTGTCTGGTCGCAACTAAGTACATGGGAATGAGGTGTGTGTATCTACTAGTGCCACAACAATAACAATGCTACGTCATGGAAAATTGAGAAAAAAGTCATTGAATGTCAAGAATTTTCAGAGTCAAAAGATAATGAACCCTGAGTAAAGTGCCATTCCACTATTACAAAGCAGAACAGAACACTGTTGTCATTCTATACTTAATAAAAGCCTTAACGGATGATTTAAGATGTATCCTCTGTACCAACAAGAAGGGAATAATTTCTTTACTGGTAATTAATTCTTTATGCTTGCAGTTTTATTGTATATTCATGGCTGCAATCATTCCCAAGAGACTCAAAAGACAATAGTCATAGCAGCCATGGTGGAGTCTAAAACAGAAGAAACAATTAAAATTCTTTTGTTAAGTATCATCCAAAATGGCCACCATGACATCATGATATTAAACATTATGTTTACTCTGTTTCTACATGAAGAATGCAATGTATTGTGCCTCAATAATTTGAGGTGATCAATGTATTTTCAAAGGGTAGTATCAGGGATTGTACTTGTAAACAGCATTTAAGATCTCTAGAGCTATGACATATTAACCATTAGCACTAACCTTATACAATGTTTCCAAATTGTAGTGCCAGAATATTAATACTTATTTTAAATAAATTATCATCTAATTTTATTTGGGTATTTCCTGTCTTGATTAAAAGTGAGTTGATTTCATTTATTTACCATCCAAAGTGGCTTAGTAGTGGAAATGTGTAACTTAAGCCAAAACTAAATTTGAATTTGTCGGGACATGTGTATGACCAGTTGCCTGTAATAGTTTCTGACTTTAAAACTCTAAGTTAACATTGTGTAAATGGAAAACATATAAATTTATAATAATTAACTTGCAAAAAGAAATTTCTTCTTTGGAGTTGAAAAGATACAGTATCATCTGTTATTTTTTATCAATTAAAACAAAACGTTATGCATTATGCAAATATTAAAACTTAAAGGCGAATGGAGCGAGATGGTACTGTACGGCATGTGTTAAGGAGGGATGATGGCCATGTTTTGAGGAAGGCGTTGGAGTTTGAAGTGAAGGGAAAGAAGAAGCAAGGACGACCGAGGAAGACATGGAGAATGCAGGTGGAGAAGGAGAGTAGGAGTGTTGGTTTGAAGAAGAAGGATGCAATGAATCAAGGGAGATAGAGAGTGGGAGTGGGAGAGATTGCTGGCAGAGTGGGGTAAATCTGGCCACCCTCATTTACGGGGATAAAACCAGATCAAAACTGGATTGATGATGATGATGATGACAGTATTTTAAATTAGATTCTTTATGTTTTAGCCTTTGTAGAACTTTAATTATTCAAGCTCAATTTGATTGTTATTTTTTTTCCAAATGTTACTTAATAGATCATTTTAACATGTATTCATATCTTATTGTTATTCAATTTTCAGGCATATCTTGGATTTTGATTTTGAAAAGCTATGCTCTATCTCTTTGTCTCACATTAATGTTTATGCATGTTTGGTTTGTGGCAAGTATTTCCAAGGTAAAATAATTATAGTAATTCAAGAATTTTTGCCTTGATTGTGATGAGCTAAGGGTATTAGATCTGCTTTCCCACATTCTTCTGTATTCTTCTAGTGCTATGTTCACAATCTTTCAGCTGTCCTGCACTCTTCAGGTGAATAAATTCAGTATAATGTCTAATCTACTGAAAACTGCTAAATAAATATCATAAAAAGAATACATTCGATCTTTCTGTTATCAACAGCAGTAACGATTGTGGCGAGACTAAAGAAATGTGAATAATTTGTGATTTGTGCACACTCAATCCTCATGGAAAAAATGAACACTTCATTTTATGTTCACTTGATAATCTATAATTCCAGAATTTTATCTTGTCTTTAATATTTCATTTTTGCACACACTTCTATCCTTTTATTTCCTTTTAGTTTTGTGTTTGACATACTTATCCTATTGTGTCATCTTGATTTGCTTTACAAATATAACCACGTCTTTATTTATCTTTCATGCATTCACTCCGATAAAGGAGGAAAAGTTAGATTAAAAATTATTTTCATTATACTATGTAAAATTTACCTTTTTACAAAATGTTTTTGAAGACTGCAGAAGAAGGTGGAAAAAGCAGATTGATAAAATGACGATGATACAACCAACCACAATGGCCCAGATTAACCCTTTCAGTACCATTTCAATTACTAAATTCTCCCAACTTGATCCCATGCTTTTCATTCTACAATTTTGAGAGAATTTAACTTTTAATCTTCAGTAGTTTGCTTTGTTTGATCAATTCTCATTTTCTCATTACCAAATGTTTTATTTTGTATTTGTTATGTGAGGAGAAGTTGAGTGTTGATAACTGATTGGTAGTGAAAGGGTTAAGGTTGATGGAAGAGTTAGTGTTGTTATTAATATCTCCTACTCCTCTGTCTCAAGACAAATCATGGGCTTAGCATGTGGAGTGTAGTTTTTCATCTTCATCTTGAGTACTAGTGTTTGCTGGGAGATATAATAGATTTGCTTAGTGTCCCATCCAGGGAAAGTTAAAGATTCTCATCCAATTAACCCTACAGAGATTAGCTGCAGTAAATGTGAAGTAATTAGTTTTTAAGTGGTAGCTCATTAAAACCCTTTGACCCTTGGAAGGTTTTGTGATTTTGAACGAATTTTTGTATGAAAACAATCAATTGGCTTTCTCTAATCCATATAAGGTATTGCCATGGAAACAGCCCACATTGTGTAGTCCCCAGGGATCGTGTTTTCTGTTTATGAGGTGATGGTGTCATTGAAGTGTCTTGTCACTACTGTAACAGCCGTTAAAAGTAGATTTTTGCTCATTTTCGAGCCTTTTTTGCCTCTCTTCACTACTGGATAGCATCATGAAGCTTGAAGGTAGCATTTGAGCTTGCTTGCTAGAAGAAACCAGCAAGGTGTCACTCTTTTTAGCGATTTTTACAGCATATTTCCACTCGGTGGGTTTCCACAAGTGCCAAAGAAGTTGGCTTTGAAGCTCAAAGAAAGGCAAATTTACTGAGCTTTTAATCCATTTTTTGGACGGTTTGACGACTGAAGAAGACTACAGGCATAAAATGTTGGCAGAACTCCATGGAGGCTCTACACTTGATTACTGCTGGAAATGCTGTCTGTCCTTGTAAAAATTTTCGTGTTTCCCAGAATGCATTTGGATTGTGCAAATTACGGAAAACACGTTGGGGCAAGATTGGTACAAAGAAACAGCTGTAGCTCGATCCGTAAACTGAAAAAATGTTAAAAAACTACACTATATCTCAGTACTAAGTAGAAATTTTGTTGTGAAAGCTGTTTTGTTTGCTGGGAATGAAAATTTCATCAAAAAATCTAAGGCCAAACGTCGTTTATTTTCTTGTTCCAAAAACAACTCAAAACTGTATATTTTCAATTTTTGCACTTTAACTAAGGACTTTCTACTGAAATGACAGTTTATTCGTGCAACACTGGCTTCCCAAACTTAAAGAAACTACTAAAGTTTGATGTAAAACCAAAGTCAAAACATGGTTTCTTTGTTTATGAAAGATTTAACTCTTTAACTTGGTACCATATGTTAAAGCCGGTCTAGGAGTTAAAGGGTTAATATTCATAAATATTATGAATGTTGTTTTCATAATTTTCAAATGCATCGTGTCATCCAGATTGGGAATGAAATTGAAAATGGTGAACATTTTAAAAACTGACATAAATTCAAAGCAGACTTTGTGCTTAATACTGTTTTTTAAATTTCCTTAGATATTTATTTATTAACCCCTTGACTCCTAAAAGGGCCTAAACCGCCCGCACGATATGGTACTGTGTCAAAGAATCCAATCTTTCTTAAACAAGAAAACTATGTTTCGACTCTGGTTTTAAATCAAACTTTAGAAGTTTCTTTAACTTTGGAA
>JAOBRB020009043.1:0-16408 GCA_027575285.2 Zoanthus pulchellus | reverse complement strand
AGTAAACCGAAGATGTGGGGTTCGATTCCCGCCGAGGGCATAAATATGATATTTTTCTCTTAATTCTTTCTATATAGTTTCTTGAAGATCCAGGTCATCTCTGCTTGCAGCTGGAAATTCCTTGCATTTTTTGTATATTTGCCGCCCCATCATCAGCGTGGCCATGACAGAATCTAAGGTATAAGCAATGCGCTGGCAAAATTCAGTGTGCGCGCTAATGATTAACCGGGAATTCATTTTTAAGTGTCCTAATCGTTAAGATGTTCTCTTTTTTCAGATCCTTTCAATATTTGGAAAGAATCAAAAACTTAAAGGCCTTGATGTTGTCAGTTTTAGGTAAATACTACAATAAAGAACTCATCTAATTAATAATTGCTATCCTTTTAGAGTACGAAAATCTTTCACGTGAAGTGAAATCACAGAGCCTGACCCAGGATTAAAGATTTTAATCATGCTTCATGCTTTTTATCGTTTTCAACTTTATATAAAAAGACTTGAATTGTAAACTTGGGACTTTTGCCTAAAAAAACACAAATAATATTTCATAGCAACCGAAATCTGTTCCTAAAAAGGCAAAGCTACTTAATATACATCTTATTTGTATTTGTTATTAATATTAGGATCATTGTTTAATTTTAGGGTCATTTAATCTTAACCCTTTCGATGCCTGTTGAATTATTAAGTTCTCTCAACTTTAACCCATACTTTTAATTGAACAAGTTTGAGAGAATTTCACATTCAATCTTCAGTAGTTTGCTTTTCTCATTACTATATGTTTTATTTTATATGTTTTTTCGCTATGTAAGGAGAGCTTGATTGTTGATATCTTGTTAACACAAATCTGATACTTTACATTTGTTTCTACTCTGTCGAGTTGCAATTTTACTCGTATCCTTGGTTTAGGTTAAATCTACGACAGACTGGTCAGTTAAAGATGCTATCCTATACAAGTGTGAACTTACTTAATCTCTTTTATAGCAGAAGAGTTGTTTTCAACACGTTCTGTTTTTGTAGATCTTCTTCCACTCCCGATAACTCTTATGCTTACTTGGTGCTGCAATTTTTGGAATGCGCTGCAAATCTGAAACCATTGGTTAAAAAGATGGGGAACAAGATTTTTTGCGCAAGTATGTAGCAGTTATAAATAATGCATTTGAAGTTTGATACCTAATTTTACCTAACTTAACATATAACAGCGAATACCCAGCCCAGTCTAAGTCAAGTCAACTCAACTCAAATGAACACAACTTAACGCAACACAACCCTGCCCAACCCACACCAACCAAACTTATCTCATCTCAAACCAACGCCACCCAACACAGCCTAACCTAATTCAATCCAACCCAACTCAATCCAGCCCATCTAATCCCGCCCTGGCCCAGCCCAACCCAACCCAGCCTAACTCATCTCATCTCAAACCAACGCCACCCAACCCAACCCAACCACAACGTCACCCAACACAGTCTAACCTAACTCAACCCAGCCAAACTCAATCCAATCCATCCATCCCTTTCTAGTCCAGCCCAGCCCAGCCCAGCCCAACCCAACGCAACTCATCTCATCTCAAACCAACGCAACCCAACACAGTCTAACCTAAATCAACCCAATCCAACTCAATACAACTCATCCAATCCCGCTCTAGCCAAGCACAGCCCATCCCATCCAAACTGATCTGAACACAACACAGCCCTGTCAAGCCGACCCAGCCCATCAAAAACCAACACTACGCAGGACAGCCCAACCCAGCCCAAATCGACGCAATTAAACCTAACTCAACTCAACTCAACCCAGCTCATCCCAGGCAACCAGCCCAGCCTAACCGCAAAACCACTCTTTACCACACTGCACCTGACCGCACCTCGCCACCTCACACAGCATCACGTAACACCACACAACGCAACATGATACAGCATAATAGAACATAACATATAGATAGATAAAACAGAAAATTTGGATTATATTCTTAAAATCATGTTATAATTCTTTGATTGCAGCGTGCATTGCGGACCCATCACCATGGCTACAACAAAAAATACAATGTACCTTTCCATCTCAACCTAATTGTTGTCGGGTTCTCGTATCCTTAAAGTTTCCACCTTGTAACAAAATATAGAGAAATATAAAAGAAACCGGAAACCAGACACGATTCTAAATATGAATAAAGAGAATCCTCATGTATAAATGCATGATTTTACTAGCTCTATCAGAGCTGGACTCTGCCTTCCAAAAACAAACTGCAAATGAGATAAAGCAAAATTGTATAAACAATTCTGAGCAAGGAAGAAAAAAACGCTAATACATAAGTAAATACCTTGGGCCTAGGTGAAAATTACCTTTGTAATCCTAGTTACCCAGCTTAAATAAGTGCATTATTATTATTATTATTATTGTTATTATTATTATTATTATTATTATTATTATTATCACCTTAATAAACGTTGTAAGCCAGAGATATACAAAGCTGAATATGAATAAACTGAACTCAAACTTGTTTCGTCTTAGATACAATATTCCAGCTTTTCGCTGCTCCCATTGTAGCTTTTTATGGAATAAAACGTATGAATATCATTGTCTCCGGTTAGAAAGAAAATGATCCATTATTTGTAATACGTTTTGGCCATCATGTAAACTTTTGTAAATAACAACAGCAATACTACTACTATTACTAGTAATAATAATATTAAAATCAATGCTTTATTTACACAAGATAAATTAGAGACAATTTTTATCTAAAATTTACAAATATGAGTTATATACATAAAATGTGTTACATATGATAAGGAATGCAACATATACACTATTATCAAAAATATCAAACAAGATACTTAAAAAACCTTACAAAAGAAGGAAAATATATGACTATATCTAAAATAAAATATATGTAGAAAAACTTGGCATTGATATTGGCCATGGTATTGCCAAGGGTGAAATCTATACCTGTAGTGTTAAATGTTTTTCTAACATTTCTAGTTCCTCTAAAGCAAAGAAGAGCAGAGCGAAACAGAGAAAATATAACTTTGGATCTAGCCCATGACATTGTTGTAGCATAGCTTTTGTTCTTCTTTATGGACAGTAGTTAAACAAAACGTTTATGAAACATCATACGCTTAGTTCCCATTCCACCAGTCGTGCTGAAGATTAACGGTGTAAGAGTTCCTTGTT
Organism: Zoanthus pulchellus; assembly: GCA_027575285.2. Taxonomy (NCBI): domain Eukaryota; kingdom Metazoa; phylum Cnidaria; class Anthozoa; order Zoantharia; family Zoanthidae; genus Zoanthus; species Zoanthus pulchellus. The sequence continues at coordinate 13,246 of JAOBRB020009043.1, read as the reverse complement.
CCACTTCTATGAGACTATGATGGCATACTTGCGTTTCCTTTCACTTTAATGCTGGTTTGAGATTTGCTCTGGTGTCTGTTCACGTTAGGACTCTGCACATAGGTGACATACCCTCACATCAAAGAGTACAGACCTCTGTGGGTCCCAGAAACTTCGAGCGTGAATATCGAGACGTGCATCAGAAGCGGTGTTTCCACCGTTGTTGAGAATCTCATCAGATAGTGGCTGTAAAGGGACCTCGATCTGAACGTCTTTACAAAGTACACATAAGAGATCTGCCTCCAGGTCACGGATTTTATTATGACACTCTATAACAAGTTCTCCTCTCTTGCAGATCATAGCATCATCAATGTCTAAACATCTCCACATACCCACTCTTTTTTGTAACTTGAGTATGCTTCAGTTGTACTTCATCTTGATGGCGTCCCTGAATTTTTTCTTATTAAGGTTTTATCCCAACGCTCTTATAGGAAGAACTGTTAGCCAACTCGGAGCCCCTTTTTCACAAACTAGATCAACTGTTTTAGGGGATTTTTGCCGTAAATCCGTCTTTATCTCCTCAAGTCTCTTAGGAAGCATCTCCATTTTCTTGGTTCTGTCATCAGAGATCTAGAACGAATATCTGCCTGCTCTAATGGTTGATGACTTTGAGCTATGATACATTCTAAAAGGGCTCCGTGACTGCTACAGAAGACTCAAACTCCAATGGCGACAATTTTTGTGAGTTTTTAACGCCCAATCCTCCAATACGTACAGGGAGCGAGAGGCCTACACAATCGATATCACAAATATAAAGGTTGAAAACGCAAATTGTGGTGTGAAAAGTACTAGTGTGTCGTAAATTTACCTCAAAATAAATGCATTTGGCAATGTGTAAAAGTAAACAAAGCATGTTAGAGTATTTTAGTTTTAAAATTTCATTTCAGTATTTCATTTATTTCCAATTTTATGAAAACATTAACATTTTTGTTATTAAATCTAGCCTGTAAACAGCTGCTCTAGTCTAGGCAGGCTACCAAAAAACCCCGCCCGCATGCTAAGCTAAATCCTTATACGAGCCTAGTGGCCCATGGGACCGGCGCTTATCTCCGGTTTTTGTAGTGGCGGGAAAGAAGGTCACACTAATATTCGAATTTCGGGGATTTCGAAGTGCCGGGGATCAAACTCGGGACCTTGTGGTTGGAAAGCAGAGATCTTATCAACTGCACCAATCAAGTCCGGCAGGCAGGCTACCAAAAAAAACCGCCCGCATGGCCACATATTAAATATCCATGAATAAAAAACAAATAATAGCCTATCTATAACCCGTTCTTATTATCTACTCTTTGGAAATAATTGTACTAAATTTTCACACTATTTTTTCAGGAAGACGAAAACGCAAAAGCTATTCTAGTTATACTTTTTGATCTTAAAACTTTTGAAGTGGTTTTATTGATTCCTTTCTTAATATGTGGGCTAGGAATGTATACATATTGCAGAAGTCCACCCGACCCTCAAACATTACTCTACAGACTCTTGACAAGAGCTTTAAAAAGAGAGCTGAACTCTAAAATTTACTTTTCATCATTTGAATATTTAGGCAAAGTAGAACAATTATATGAAGTTTTTTGAGCTGTTAGCTGAGCAGTTAAAGATAATTTGATGTTTTGCAACAAAAAGACAATATTTGACTGGCGGATTGATATGTGATGTCAGGGGTTGTTTATGATGTAGGTGACGTATAGGATGATTAAACCGAGGAAAAAACATTAAACATGTTTGGCTTTTAGCTTCTTTTATATAAAGAAACTTCGCAAAACCTAGATTGCCCAGAAAATATCGAAATCTCGAAGCGAACTGACATATTTATGCTCTGAATATCGTATCCTACGTCATATCACACCGCTGACAATGAAATTTGCGACCACGGTATCAAACATTTTCTCGAGAATTTTCTTCATTTTTATGTCATCCTGAGGATGACATATCGTGGTGGCTTTTTGTCACTCGGTCACTCCGTTGTATCCTGACGTCATGTTGGTTATAAATTCTTATGTCATTTGTATTTTCAGAAAAACGATTCGCTCAGGTCTATGAAAACAAATTGTATGACCTTATAGGTACAACCGGATGACATAGCTCTTAGAGCCCTTTGATTGTATTTAGTTTTTTGACTAATTTAAAAAATAGCTGGATAGAGTTAATCTACTAAGCAAATAGATCAAACAAAAATAGGTTAGTTTTCGCACTCAGTCCTCTTTTATTAAGGGTTTTATTCCTTTACTGTTCTACATTTCAAGTTAGATATATTAATCTATAATAGTTAAATTTGGCTCTTTCACGCATGCACGCCTATTTTTCTACAAGAGCCATTAAATTTCTCAGAGGTTCATTGCTCTTAATGTTTTGGGCGATTTTAGCCTCAAATTGTTCTTAATTTTGTTCATATTTCTAGCAGTTTAAATTGGAGGAAAAAAACATCATAGAAACAATCAAGGCATTGCAATACGACTCGCCTCGTATTTTATAATAAATGTAAAACACATAGATATATATTCGGAGCATCAGCCAGAAATTGTTCTTAAATTACTGTTCTTATTTTTTGGCCGATGTGAGCTTCGTTGTTATTGTAAAGTTGTTCTTATAAATTATATGTTTGTCCTCAGTAAAGAATAAAGGCTGCTTGTAAATTTAATGAATATACTTTCCTTTATTTTTACTTTATATAACATTCCAAATACATAAATCTGTAAATTTAATGCAAAAATATAGCTGCTTTTAATTCAACTGCTCATTAATAACTTTTATTAGTTTTTCACTAAATATCTTTTACATTATAGTTTATAGATTCTAATCTGCATTTACGCAAGAACATTTTAACGGCATTTGCTTGTGCTTGTCAAACCTTTTGGTAGTGACTTTGTGCATTACTTTTGATCGCCTCACATTGCAACAGCAACAACAACCTGGAAGACAAACATTATCATGTTTTGCATGAATTCTTCATAAAAAACAATGATATTAAACAGGAAAACCAACAATTCTTCCTAACCTAGTTGCTTTCAATAAAACTATGCTCAAATTCTTGGTGAATCTACCTGGATTGAACAGAGCTTTGATTTCAATTGAAGCGTCAGTTTCGAACAGTAACCGCTTTGTCATTTATTAATTTAGGCAGCATTTGAGTAATTTCTGTTCAGGTATCTTTTCAAACTTGTGACATTCAAATTAGCTATTATCAAGCCAATTAGTTATTTAATACGGATTGTTTACATCGTGAAGAGTAGACCTCAAGCACTGTAAGCAGAGACAGAATTCGTGAATATGGCGGCCAATTAAAATTAAATGAACGTGTTTCATGTTTTCCTAAGACTCAATCCGCGTGGCCGCGGCGCCATATTTATGAATTTTGTTATAGGCTATGCATGTAAGACAGAGTAAATAGTTGGTTTCAAAATTTCAAAAAGCTTCGATCCCACGCTAGCCAAAGACTTAATTCGCGTGGCTGCCACATTTATGAATTCGGCCTATACTCTATGCTTGTAATATAGAGTGCAGGGGCGGATACAGGAGGGTGAATTGGGTGAATTTTCAGCCCACTTTTCTTCAATTTTCTGGTACATTCTTTGTACTTACCACCCTTCTTCTCTTAGAGTCACTGGTAAATTCTGTGTATTATTCACCCCCCTTCTAGAATTTCTGGATCAGCCTATGATAGTAAATACTTGCTTTGAAAAGTGAAACGAAAATTGAGTAAGCCCTCTTTAGATTTTAAATCTGTAACATAGATTTTAAACTAATAGGGATACTATCTTTTTAAAGCTAACTAACTAATTGATCTCTTTTTGCTAAAGTTTCCAATGTCTTTGTTCTAAACACGTTTATTTTGAAACCTTCTTTAAAGGACTTTAAACTTACACTTAAAAAGTTAAATTTCACAATTTATAGAAAGATGAATGTATTTTAAAACATATTATAAATAGTGATAATGAGAGAATAAGGTTTGGATATGATTTTTATTAAATCATTTTAAATTTAGGTGTTTTTATTATATGTATGTAAACAGTTTCTTAGTTAGCTCATAGAAAATACATTGTGCATGTATTTCTATTTTTTTTATTTATGCCTTTATTCTGAAAAGTTTGTTTTTGGAGGAATAAAGTACGTAGTATGTATGTATATTGTAATGAATGCAGAGTACTCATATTGATAGAGCATATTTCTAAATAAACACACATCCAGGTTGATATCTGTACTGAACCGTTATTGTTTTTTTTCAACAAATAGGTTCTCTCTCTCATTTTGTTTTCTTTAATTTAAAGGAATTGAAAGTATCTTTCTTGATACGACTTTCTATTAAATCAGAATTCTCAAAAGCGTTTACCTGTGTGATGATGTGGTACAATCTCGCTGACTCTTACAATGTTCCCATATCCAACTTTTTTGACCAGCTTTTTCAGGTGTTTGCCGCATGTCTTGAACTTTAACTTAAAATATGTGAAAACTCTCTTCTTATTTTTCCCATTTTTACGTTTATTTGATGTAGATCCACCTTGAGAAGCACTTTTTGTTGGGCTTTTTCCCTGCTTAGAGCTACCTTTGATTAGATGTTTTCCATACAGTGACCAATAAGCATTTTCACTGGGTAACTTGTGACCGTAATATCGATTCGCATGATAACCACCATAAGTACTTCCATATTGACCGCGATACTGATTGCCATAATTGCTACCATATTGACTGCCATGTCGACTTCCATATTGACCGCGGTATTGATTGCCATAATTGCTACCATATTGACCGCCGTGTTGCCTTCCATATTGACCTGGATACTGATTGCCATAATTGCTACCATACTGACTGCCGTGTTGACTTCCATATTGACCGCGATATTGATTGCCATAATTGTTACCATACTGACCGCCGTGTTGACTTCCATATTGACCTGGATACTGATTGCCATAATTGCTACCATACTGACCGCCGTGTTGACTTCCATATTGACCGCGATATTGATTGCCATAATTGCTACCATACTGACTGCCGTGTTGACTTCCATATTGACCGCGATATTGATTGCCATAATTGCTACCATATTGACCGCCGTGTGGACTTCCATAAAGACTGCCATTCCGAATGCCATGTTTATTGACATATTGAATACCATATTGAGCGGGTCTTCGACTGCCATATTGACTGCCATACTGAGCACGATATGAACTGCCATATTGGCCGTTGTTTTGACTGCCATATTGACCGCCATAATACTGGTTGCTGTACTGCCCACCATAGCTTGCCCCATATGTATTAATACCACCGTTTACAAATCCTTCTATTTCCAATCCATATTGCTTATGAAGCTCCGGCGATGCTATACTGTTGAATAAAAAACAAGACAAAGCAATCACCTTTGTAAGTGTTTCGGGCTTATTGACTTTGTCATTACTTTTTCATTACATTAGTTTGAGCTACGACGCTGTTTCTAAAGAAACGACTTAGTGATAAATACGTAAATTACACACAATATAAAAAGAGAGAATATTTACTGACTTCCGGTTGTTAGACATTATTTTTATGACTTTACTCCTACAAAAGACTGTTTTTTATACGGTTTATAATTTACATAGCTCCCAACAGTCAATGCTTCTCTTTGACCATGTTTGTTTCACACGTGCGCTTGTAATAGGGCACCATGGCCTGGCGTGTCAGAGGGACTAAGCCCATACTAAAATTTGTTAAAAAGAACAGTAAGCCTGATTGTTAGCAGCCGTAGCGGCATATCTAACAAATTGAAACAAGAGTGTTCAACTATAAGGGTCCTTCTCTCCTCTTTGACGGTATGTCTAATTTTTTATTGAAAAAAATACACTGAAGAAAGTATAGTACTATATTTACTAATCACATTAGAATACAAGGATGAGCCAACTTTCTTTAGCATTAACAGGATGAGATAGAGTCTGACATCTACTCTGGACAGGACAATAATCCATCATAGGTTAGCTATAAGGATGGTAAGGTAGGTCAGCTTTCTTGGCGGTTAATAAGACTAGATTTAATGACTGTCATTTGGACGAAACACTAATCCATCGCAAGTTAGCTATACGAAATGGATAACTAAAGTTCCTTTGACGCTGAGTTGACTTTCTATGGTCGAAACCAGTTCAAATTAACAGAGAATACCTGAATTTTAAATGGTTGGTGTTTACCTGATATTGATGACCTCAACTCCCTCAAAATCCACGTAGTCGTAATATATGTTAGTTATCTAAGCAATAAAACAGTGTATAAAGAAGTTAGTCATCATAATAATTATAGAAAAAAAGTCCAATTTGGGTATTGTGCTTCACATCTGTTGCTGTCAATTTTATTTGGTTATCAATGTCTCTATACTTTTGATTATTGCGTTAACAGTCTACCTCTGGTAACATAAAAGATAAATTTATAACTTCGTTGATTCATGTAGGGTATTTATTTAATTATAAATACTCAGATGCCCTTTACAAATAGTTATAGAGCTGACAGTTGAGAGACTTAGATCGTCCCTCTATAGAGAGTCGTGAAGCTGGGCCTTAGGTTTAACGTCCTTATCCGAAAAGAAGCGAAGATCTAATCATCAGCAAAGGCAGCACCGGCCTCCCCTCAATTATTTTAAGACCCCAATTGTTGGTACGACCGGGAATGACTGGAACCTTACAAGTAAGGCAAACCAAATGGCGGTTAAATACAAAGAGGTTATTACACGGTGGCGCGAAAATACGAAGTCAATGTTCGAATGGTAAAAATATTTCACAAATGAGCGCAATGAACGTGTAATTTTCTTTTTATTGGATAAATATGAGTACTTCAAAAATAGAAAAAGAAAACAAACTAGACAAAAATGATGGGAAAAACAAAGGAATGACTTCGGTTTATATCTTCATTAGTGTCCATATGAAATGTGCAATCTGAGTTTAGATATTAACTTCTCGAGCTAAACCATTTTAATGGAATTTTGTTTTGCTGAATCGTTTTATGAAGCCCCTGAAGACTCGTAACTTCGGTAATTGTATTGTTCAGCAGATGAGAGTGCTTAAATCCCTTTGGACAGGAAACTAATCAATCACAGCTTAGCTCCCAGTGAACGCTGACATTCATTTAACTTCGGCCCGGAAAAATAAAAAGCTGAATTACCTTAGGCAGGAGAAATGGGCACAAAAATATTCAAATCTCGGAAGGACTCCAGTCAGAAACTTCTCTTTTTTGTAAATTGTCATTTTTAAAAGGGCCAAACTAGTGAACGGAAATAATTTGAGCTGTTATATAGACCTATGCTTTTCTACCACAAGGTCCCAAGTTCGATCCTTGCAGTTTACCGAGACCAGAATATTTAAATGATCCCTTTTTCCGTCAAAGCTAACTTAGCTTTCCATCTTCCCCGTGTAGGCAAATGAGTAACGGCGTTTGCTAAGAGCTCACCAGCAACAAATTAGTGTTGCTTTCAGAGCAGTCAAAACTTTTCATCCATTTAAGGCTACTTTCTACCCTAAATTTTGGTGGATAGTGAGTAAGTTGAGAGAAGTATTTGAGTGTGTAGAATTTGGTGTATAACCGCCAAACCGTCTCTCCAGACCATGCGAGGATCCAATTGGTTAGAGGACGGTTTGCCTAATTTCTATCAAATATTAACTCCAAAATTAATTTTTAAACTTCACTTAAATTCAACCAAATTCAAATTTCCCTTAAAAAAACTACATTTAAAAAACCTATTTCCTCCCACAAATCTCATCCGAAAAATCTGAAAATATTTACGAGGCCTCCTTTTCACTCAGTCTGTAAAGTGATTATGTCACTAAAAGTAGCGAAAAAAGGCCCATAGGGTAGAGAGTGGCCTTAATACTTTGGAGATGGCCATGGTTCTTTAAGGTCCTATAGAATTTAGATTTTTCTTTGTTATTTCTATCACTAACCTGTTTTTCTTCCTTCCACTTGAGATGTAAAAATTCCAGACTGCTTTTGTCAAAAGTTTCTTGTACAACGAACTCCTCAAAATACATGGCTATCAGAAAATACCTTCCTGCATGTTTCAAGAAAAAGTACCCAATTTACAAATGTTTAAGGCCATGTATTTGTTTTTATACATTGCTAAAACTTCATTCATTTTGCCATTCTTAGGAAGGTTATATCGTGTTCCTAATAAAAGGCTACTTGCTTATTTGCAGGAATAAATGTTACTAATAAATCGCAACGACAAGTTTATGTTTTAAAAGTTACCTTAAGTTATTCTCAAGCAATATTATGTTTAATGGAATGAAGAGAGTATACTTATATATAACAAGCAAAGATGTAGATAATCAAATAAGAGTTGAACCCATGATCATCTAATTGCTGGTCAGATGCTCTACATATTAAGAAAAGAAAGGGTCATTAAAGCTAGTTTTTTCTTTCCTAAAACGTAAAAACAGTCCGCGGGTATAAATTTAGAGCTAGCACTGAGATAGAAATCTATTCAGTGTGCTATCTAGTATATCTATCAATCGAGTAACTTTCCACGAGTCTTCTTAAACTTTAGTTCGTAAAACACCAAACCGGCAGTCAGAGAGGCGAGAGTTCGAGAAAGATTCCTGAGAAACTGACAAGTTTACATTTTCACTTCAACCCACTTGCAGTAAAGCTCACTTTGCAATTAGTTCAAAAACAACTGAATTTAAAGATCATTCATGAAAGACATTTGAAATTCCTTTTTCCAACAAAAAAGTAGGCTGAGCAATTAATTCTTATTGGTCCGCTGAAGTATAAATTAACCCGCTACAGAAAAACATATTTCAATGAAGAGTTCACTAACCTTCAATAAGCTCCAAGTAATTTTCTTGGTAAATTGGAAGGAAACCTTTAGGGTAAGGATCTCTCCATAGTGGTAACGAAATTCCCGGATATGTATGATACTGGACGGAAGATATTGGAAACTGGAAATGATTTTTGCCTTTAATTGCTATAAAAAGAGGAAATCATTTAAATGTTGCAACAACATCAACACGCTTTATTTACACTCACTCCGGGTAGCGGTACAAAGACAAGCAGAAAGGTAAAATTCTATGAGTGTTGGGATTCCAAGTAGTAAAAACTAATCGAATCTGGAGTCTCAATGCAATATGTTATTTACATGTTAAGCAGTCATTAACAAGTGAAATGCAAAACAGAAAATGAAATCTAGGGCTCAACAAAAGAAAAAGACATGATAAATAAATACATGCAATTAACTACTACAATAATAAAATACATTTAGTTTGTGTGAAAATGTAGTAATTGTTGGTCCTAATTTGTTGAGGTAGAAGTGAAATCCAGAATGATGCAAATACGTTAGTATTCCGATTCGTAGAGGTTTGCCTCAAGTATTGGAATTTATGAGCATTGATTTGATTTTTCTTTGAAACGAAATGTAAAGGGGAATGCGTTTCATTTCAGGATCGATAGAATTCCATGTAAGTGGGCCTTTACATTTCAGACTAAACTTGCTATAATTTGCCACAGGAACATGGTAAAATAATCTCGAAGAAAGCCGTGTGATTGTGAATTTCTGAGATTGGTACAAGAATTTTGAGAATCCGGGAGCTATCGGATTTTAGTAGTATTCAAATATAAATTTTTCTCTGTGTAAAAAAAGTAGATCTGGCAACTGTAGAATATGAAGTTCAGAGAACAACATGCTTCTATGCGCACCAAATTTGGAAAAGTTTTTATCCTAATTGCTATTTTTGTAAAATGTGGATGCTTTTCAAAGTTGAGGGATAAGTGCTTTCCCATGCGAGCAAAACAAATGTCAAGAAAGGCTATATGATTGCATAATATACTTTAATGTTCCTGCTTGGTAATCTGTTTGTTTATCGCAGTTAATTAAAAAAAATGATGGTTTCCTTTATTATTATCTGTAGAACACAAATTTTGTTGAGGGTGCAAACAATTTTTTGTAGGACCATTCCCCCAGACATGACGTCGTTTGATTTTAGCTTTTATAGTTCAGGACCGCGAAAATATTACAGAACTATTTTTGATGAACTGAGTTAGAATTAATTCTCGCTAATTATTGACGTTATTTTACATTTTCCATTGTAAACTTTATAGTTGAGATTATTGACAGATTAATAAAAGTGTTTCTAAATATGCTTTGATGATCATTTTCCATCGTAAACTTTACTATTGAGATTGTTTTACAGGTTAATAAAAGTGCCTCTGAATATGCTTTGATGATCATTTTCCATCATAAACTTTACTATTGAGATTGTTTTACAGGTTAATAAAAGTGCCTCTGAATATGCTTTGGTGATAATTTTCCATCGTAAACTTTATTATATAGATTGTTTTACAGGCCAATAGAAGTGCCTCTGAATATGCTTTGATGATCATTTTCCATCGTAAACTTTATTATGATACTCATTACTTTTAATCGAGTGATTTTTGTGTACTTTTACGGCCGTTGGGGTGAGGGGTGAGTGCACTTTCACTGGATCCCTCGTCCCTCCTACTTACGGAGCTTATTTACTCTAAAGGGCAATTTCACTGTTTCGTAACACAAATACTATATATAGCAGTCAATTCGCTATGTAATTGAGTAAAGCTGCTGTTACACGTTGAAATTTAAGATGAAACTTGTGTACAACAGCAAAGGTTAGTTTAAATCACAACTTTTTAAGACTTGACTTTTCCACAGAACAAACAATTTACTCCAAAAATCTATCGCGTAAAATTTTCAAAGAATTTTACAAAGAAGTTAGATTGACTATTGTTCAATAATATCGTAGCTTGAGAGATTTCGTTTCTTCTGATACTCCGAATGTTTCAAATGAAATTGTTTACGTCAAAGTAATGACGTGTTTTTGTAGAGTTTATAACGGGAAGAGTTTTTTTGAACGCCAAATTAAAAAGGATCCAAAACATTTCACCCAGTACTTTGATGCTACTCAACCCACTATGTGCCACGCCCTTAACTTCACTTCATAATATCCTTGCGCAAACTATCTTGTAAAGCTCAAGAAAGTGAATGACATTTTAAAAAAACGTACGTTTGACAGTAAGGACAAAATTGGTGTTGTCTTCTCCGATACAAAGTTCTTTGTTCCCACATGATTTAAAGTCTGTAGTTATACAATCGTCGGATCGGCCGTGTTTTTTGTACGTTAAATGTGCCTTCTTACCAGACCAGCATTCACCTGAAAGAAACAAGTGGATTGTTATTTAAACGGAATATCTTTCATCAACATTAATGCCAGCATTTGAAACATTTATCTTTCATCAAAAGTTAACATATCTTAAATTGCTATGAATTATAGTTAAATGGTTTTAGATTGGAAGACGTACTATTATTAACTAAAGCAAGGCCACGTAAGATCTCGACTTCGGGTCACGAAACATTAAGATTCTCAGAAAACAGAACAAATGTTTTCCCATGGAGCAGTTATGAAGTGCACAGAACACCAACTCAGTTCTCATTCATGACCAGTTTAGGCGCAATTAGTATTGGCCAAATGTAGATTATTTTAATACACAAAGCACTATTGCCGTTAAACCAACTAGATCAAAGTGTAGCTTTTGAAAACATTTAAGTTATTATTGATTAGATTAATGTTTCCCACTTGATTTTGGATTTCTTAAAAAAACGTATTTAAATTTTTCAAAAAACATCATCACCATTACCACAACCATCACCATCATTGTTATCATAATTGTCATAATCATTATTAATATGGTCATGGTACGGTCACGGTCACGATTACGATCAAGATCAATGTCACAGTCTTGGTCATGGCGACGGTGACGGTTATGGTTATGTCATGGTCATGGTCATAGTAACGGTAGCGGTCATGGTCATAACAACGGTCATAATCATGGTCATGGTCATGGTAATAGTCATGGTTTGGTCATGGCCATGGTTTTTAGAAACCCTCCTATTCGTCGGAGTAAGCTTTACTCACACTCAAGAATTGTATTTCACTTTTTTTTCTTTTTCGGACATTCAAAAAATCCGTTTGTTCGCTACAATCACTCTGTTCGTTATAGACCATAGTCATTTAATAGACAATCATTCCTGTTTTTGCAACTAATTTTACAAGTATAAATCTCTAAAAAGTTAGGGTGTATACATTTAGATAATTGTGGGATTTCCGTTAAATGAATGAAACTAGTTATTCTAAAATTACACGACGTCGAAAGATAGTTTCCTTTACGTAAATCTAATGTTCCATACTTATCATCATTTTAACTTCCATTCTAGTACAATTAGTCTCATGCTGATACAGATCGTGTATTCCGTTAATTTTTTTGTCACCCCTTGTCGTAAAATTATGGCTAAAATTACAATCAAATTTTCATGCAATTCTTACAATTTACTTAATCACTAAATAATGTACAACGTATGTCAGACGCATGCTTCTGTTTTTAAGATAACTTAAAAGATTACTTTTTGTGATAATACAATTATTCTCAACACATGGTCATTTTCACATCATCGTCATTGTTAATGGCATTGTTATTATCGTTCTATTTTGATTATAATCAAAATCGTTTTAATTATCTAATCTTTGTCCTTTACCATAGTGTTGCAATCCAAACAATGAGCTCCCGGTGGCCAAAGCCCGCTCAGCACATCTACAAATGTAGTTCCGGATGTATGACAAAGTTAATTTCTTCCTCGGGTATGGTACACCGCTGTACAACTTTGAAGTTCTGATATGATCAGTGAAGAGCATGTTTGGAATGGGATGTATGCTATTCAGTCCCTTTGCATCATCTCTGTAGTTATCCGCATAACATCCAACTTTTGTCACTACTGCAGTCCCGCATTGCACTATAATTTCAAAATATTGTGAATATAATGTTCCTCTATGTAGATTAATTACATAGGTTTTCATTCAGCATTAGTTTAATACAAGGTTCTGTTTGGTGTTAAATATATAGAAAACGGAGATTATTTGAGGAAATCCAAGTGAAAAGGTGCCGTTTAGTTGAATATTTTAGATGTCAGTAGAGAAAACCCCCGCCACATTCCCCTTATCAACTATCTTACTCTTGGAAAGCATCGACCAGAGCTGTGCCGCTTAAAGGCTGGCTTAAACAAAAATTCCGGCGCAACACCCTTTCAGTAAGGAAACGTTAATGGTGTTTAAAAAATCTTCTTTTTTAGAGTGTTAAAGACCAAAACGTGGCGTACGCAGTTGGTGTAGCCTGCGTGCAGCCGAATGAAAATCCTCGGGTTTTATTCGTCTGCGAATTACAGATCGGATCTTTGTACTGGCCG